>OOFE01023150.1:2042-16416 GCA_900323365.1 Monocentris japonica | reverse complement strand
ATGTTCTGTAAAATGAATTTATATTGTGTAGGCTCAAAATACTAGGACCATGATTGTAATACTGAGTTGCACCCCTTTTGCACAACCAGTTGTCTTAAGGTTTAATAATCCTTTAATAATCCTTCTTTAACTTGGATCCCTTCATCTACATCTCCTCTTCATGACTCAAGTGGATTTAATAGGTGAAACCAAATAGGGATCACAGCTTTCACCTGATCAGCCTGTTTCATAGAAAGAACGGGTTGTCCTTGATGTCCTTGGTGCTGGCCCACCACAGTAAGATCATTACCCACCATGCTTAAATTTGTTTTTTTACTGTAAATGGTCTCGTTAAGTGAAGAAGCAGGCATTATATTTTTTCAACTTGATCGTAAATGCATTGCAGATTGCAAATGTTTCTGACTTAACATCAGCTTTGAGGTGAAATTTCTTATTGTTTTTTAATTAAAATTTTCTTCCTGGTTGAGGATGTCCCCGGGCCACTATATGATATGGCTTTGTGCTTCCTACCAACACAGTTGTAAAAAATACAGGGAAAACAATGGTATACATATATACTACATTCATGAGCTTATAGAAGTCATATAGCTTAGATTTTACTTTATTCTGCTCAGTTTAATGTTGTGCTCTTCATGTTCACGTCCACGCTTCATCCAAAATCCTCAAATGGGTCTGTGTGTCAACTGAATCACAGGCTGGCCTAGAATCTCTAGTGGCATTTGTAGTCTTGAATACAGGTTTTCTGATTCAACACTTTCTCCAGTAGGCTGTGCTATTTTTACATGATGACAGACGTGGAGGCTGTGATGACGGATCATCTCAGCATCCAGAGCAAAACTTCTCAGCACGCAAATCTGCTCTAGTTTTACAATTCAAATACAGTTTCTGGTCTTTGGATAAGGTGGTTGTGCAAATGTCTTCACTGCAGAAAGAGTCCAGACTGAGTTATTTATGAAGAGAGAAAAGGGATTTTTTGTTTTTAAGATAACAACAAATGAACTGCTCCAGACCATTGCGGTTGGTGAAGGAGGGCAAATAAGGCCATTAGCTGGTCCTCCTCCACTGTCACTTTAGATAATTAGCAATTATTTGATGATGATTGGTGATTGATGTATTTACAATTGATTGATTATTACTCCTTATTGCTCAACAGGTACAAAGAGTACCGAGTGAGGATGTTGACAAACAGCCAACTCCTCCATATTGTCCCTCCCCTAAACCTGAGACAGTCAATGGCTACACTCTGGTCACTGACTCACCCGGGCTGCCCAGGGACCCTGACTTTGGGCTTCAAATAAGTGATAGGCCCACCACTCCATGCTCTGAGCCCCCCTCTATCCTCAATGGCTACAGTGGAGAGGAGGAAGTGAAGGAAGAGAAGAGTGAGGAGGAGGAGGACATTAGTCTGGATAGCCTTTTGCGGAGATCAAGGGAGTATGTGAAGAGAGAGCAGAGTCAGCAAGAGTCAAAAGTTATCAGGAGGGTCACCCGGACTCCCCCGCCTGAGACGCTCTCTGACAAGGAGAACAAGAGTCGTAGTCCCCTGGGGGACAATGGCATTGAGTTTGGATTCAGTCTGCACCATAGCCCCATAGGTCCACCTCAGACCCAGACCCAGCATCAAGCTCTGTATGACCCTCGTACCCACCAGTCTGGCTGCCTCTCGCCAAGTGTACCTGACCCGTACGCCCGCCTCCCCAGTCCAGAACCCAGAATTAGTCCTCGTGCACAGAGACGCAAGCCACGCCCTGTTTCCACTGGCAATATCCACATCTCCTTCCCCATTGGCCCAGCAGACCTCATCCCCCGAAGCCCAGGAAGGTCAGGGGAGGGTGCTGGCATGGCAGCCTGGGGAGAGGCACTCTCAGGTGCTATGAGGTTGTCTGATCACTGGGGCTTGGCGGGGAGTGGAGGTGGTGGTGGTAGTGGGAGTAGCAGCCGTCGATCCAGCCAATGTGGTACCAGTCCTGTCCGGGAGATGTGTAGCCCTGTCATTGCCTCAGGACCTAGCCCGATGGGGCACCATGACCATCTGGCTTCAGGGTTTCGCCGGCGCTGTCACACCCTTGACAGTCAGCTGCATCCCTCTCACTCTGGTGTTGAGCAAGTAGACCGCAGCCAGGAGAGGGTTCCTCGCTTCATGGCAGGAGTTGCACGCTTGGCTCCCAGTCGTCGGACCCCTGCAGCCCCTTTGAATCAGTCATATGAGGTAGAGAATCCCTCACCATCTCTGCTGAGGCCTCACGTGAGTCCTGACTTGCCTCAGGTCAAACTCAGGATAGAGCCCGATGGCCCTCAGGGGCCAAACAATGGCAGAATCACACAGACTGTCCTCAGAAATGCAACTGAGCAGCAGGCCAGCAAGACAGGTGAGTCTGTGAAAGTGTAATGGAGACAAAATATTCTATATTCTCCAAAGCTATTGAGTTAAATTGTCATTTTCACTTTGAGATCACTGTTTTTCCTGAATGTAACCTTTACATGAAGAATAAATATTATACAATAAAGGAATAGGAAAGGGAAGGAAAAGGATAAATGTTTCCCTCTCTGTGTGTGTGTGTGTGTGTGTGTGTGTGTGTGTGTGTGTGTGTGTGTGTGTGTGTGTGTGTGTACATTGTCAGAGGAGACTCAGCAGCGAGTGCAGGATCTGGAGGACATGCAGAGGCGTCTGGAGGAGGAGCATGCCTTGCAGATGTCTCTGCTCCTGGCTGAGCAGGAGAAAGAGCAACAGCGCCTCCGACTGGTCAGCACATGGAATTACACCATATCTCTTCTAGTACAGGAACAAAGAAAACGTGTTTGCCATTTTTTTAAACGTATTTCGCATTCAAATCTATTCTATTGTTTGGTTGCCATGGGCAACTGTGAATGACTCTTATCTTCATTCTCACTTGTTCAAGGCTTCCTGTTTTTTTTAGTTGCTCCAGAGCAAAAGAGATATTGTGGTTGTTTGTGTGTGTGTGTGTGTGTGTGTGTGTGTGTGTGTTCGTGTTTAGGAGCTCGAGGGCAAAGAGAGGAATTTGAGGGAGCAGGGCTGTGACCGACCTCTGAGTGGGGATCGTAAGTCTGTGAGTGACAGCTATCCTGTTCTGAGCCCCTCCTGCCCTGTACTAAGCCCCGCCCACACCCCATCTGAGCTCTCACCTGGACACAGTATAGGTACAGTTACACCATGGTGACTTATTACTTTGTTGGTGTTCAAGAAACGGCAGTAACAAAAGAGTAAATTGTGTGCTCAGAGTTAAGTCCACTTGCTCTGGAATCACCTGTGCTCCCACTGGCCAAGGACTGAATTAGGCCAGAGGTTGTTCTCCTGTCACTCTCCTACTCTATCTCCCTCTCTATTTTCCCACTTCCATTATAATTTGATTTTTTTTTTTTAAATACCAAAAGATGAGTGGACTTTCAATATGGCATGTCGACAAAAAAAAACAAAACAAGTCTCTCTTTGTTGTTACTCCTTCCAGGTTTCCCCTCCCCTCTCAGTTCCGGTGTGTCCTCTCCCTCCATTCAGCCTCCTGTGTATCTCTGGGGGCCCACTTGGGGGACTAGCAAGGCCAGAGCAAGGCTGAGCCTGGTGGGTATGCCATAGGAGTCGTGTGTGTGTGTGTGTGTGTGTGTGTGTATATAAATTCACCTTTCAGTATTCTTTGTGGGTGTTGGTTTATGCAGTGTTTCACGTAACTTCCTTGTTCCTTGTGTCTGTGTTGCCTTCCCCAGGTTCTGACAGCAGAACAGCTGAGGGCGTTCTGTCGAATTAGCGCCATCACTCGTGGTTTCCTCACACGCAGACTGCTCAAAACAGAGAAGGTCAAACACCTGCGCCAGACTGTCGTGGTGAGAGTACATACACATTTACACATGAAAACACACTCACGTCATGCACAAATCAAATCACATTTATTTGTAATGCCCTTAATCACGGCTACAGGCTCAAAGGGCTTCACAATGCCCAAAGTGTGAACACGCCCCAGCCTTGGACCCTCGCGGGGGACAAGGAAAAACTCCCATGAACCCTTTCAGGAAAAAAATGGAAGAAACCTTATAGTACACAGAATAGACATAATAGTTTATGTGGGTGGGGCATCCAGATCTGATGTGGGGCGTCACAGCAAACAGCAGCTCAGTCTACAATGTCCTAGGACCGGGGAACCACGCAGACGCCAAGACTGTCGAGCTGCAGCCCGCACAATCACCTAAGAACAGTAATTTAAATGTGCAGAAAGTTATTAGGTACACGTCATGTTGCAGATTGGAAAAACCTGCATGTTTATCAATGTGTATTTGTGTGCTTCAGGACACACAGGAGTTCATCCGCTCATTCCAGACTGAAGCTCCACAGAAGAGAGGCAGCATCTCAGCCCAAGACTTCTCCCTGCAGGCGAGAGTCAGAGCCCAGGTACAAACACACACACACACACACACACATACACACACACACACAGGACTTATTGTCTATACAGTAGAGGACAAGTCCATCTTTATTTGTGTTTGCGTGTGCCTCGTGTCCCTTAGTTACGTGCAGCCCTATATGACGTTCATGACATCTTCTTTGAAATGCCTCTGGAGGATCGATTGGCACTGCTGCAGCAGGACAGGGAGCTCCGTGCAGAGAGGAAGCTAAGAGAGATGGTAACCTGACACCCGGACGCCAATCGCAGCCTACTGTCATGCTCACTCTTGTGCTCTCAGCATCATTAGAAAACACACCAAATTCTATCATAAAACATAAAGATAGATCCTTGTTTTCTGATGATGTCAAACCCACAGGAGAAAGCCAAGTGCCCCAAGGAGCGAGTGGCACTGTCTGCTGCCACACAGAGGTCACTAGACAGGAAAAAGAGGTGAGATGGGGATAGTGTAGCATACCCCACCGAAAGATGGTCCGACACTTCAACTGATGATCTTAGATTTATTGTACGGCACTAGCTACCATAACATTAGCTCACATGAAGTTACGCTAACTTAGCTCAACAAATTTTAATCAATCATGTCAGTCAAGTTACAAACTCGTTTATTTCACCTTACACATTATACTGTTACAATATCATGGCTACTGACCTTGTGCCTCTTCGGGGGGTGCTAAACCATTAAAACATTACACTTGCAGGATAACAAAAATGACATGCGTTCATTGTCTAATTGCTTCTCCTTTCACCTGTCGCTCGCTGTGGCAACTCCTTCTTGTACCTGAGACTCGTTTCAAAATAAAAGCCCCTCTACTCAAACAGGAAATAAGGCAATATAAGCTTGAAACAAGTAAATTACGTTTTAAACAGCATTCTCTAGGGCTAAACATATTTGGGTTATTTACAGAGAGTGAAGAGGTTTACTAGCCAGTATATTATGGGTTTGAGTGTGGGCTCCTGTATGGGATCTACCCTTTTTATCTTGATCATCAATGTTCTTATTGTGTATACTTGCTTACTCCTTCAGGGTTGGTGAATCCCCGGCCCAGGCTAGGAAGATGCAGCAGAAGCCAAAGAGCCCCACGACCAACAGGTCACCCTGCTGTTTATGAAATGTAGCGGTGCACTGTCAGTTTTGCCCTTTATGTTTCTCTCCGTTTCCTGTCTTGTGAAAATCAGTCTTCCACATGGCTTCTGTCTCCTCTTCCAGGATCCTGAAGCCAAACCAAGGCCAAAATGCCCCTGTCCCAGGCCAGCTAAACCGCCAGGGGTGAGTATAGCCAGGACTTCTCCTTGCTCCACCATGCTTGATTCCAAATGCTCCTCTCTACTTTTGCTGTTTTTTGCAATAGTTATGAACTAGTTACATTGGGCCTCATTAAGTGTCTGTACGAACGTTTCTACGAACAGTCTCATTCATCATTTTTGTTTGTATCTGAATTTCATTGGAAAATCAATTACAGTAGTGCCAAACCTCACTAACAACTAAACGTTTCAGTGGCCTACATTTGTGGAAAAAAAGATGTAATAGGCTGCAATGGCGTATTTGCAGAATTGTCCTCATTCATAACAATACAAATTTATCAAACTTGTAATGGGTTGATCACATAGACTGGACGTCTTACAAATACAATTATAATACAAGTCCTCCCATCTGATGAAGATGCAGCCTGGATTTGATCCCAATGTCGAATGGACACCCAACAGTGAGGTCTCTCCTATTATGGAACTGATCCTCTGATCCATGTCGGATAGCGCCACAGTGCCCCACCGCCCTCCTGCGGCTGATAATAAGCGCCTACGCTTATTATAGTTTTTTTGCAATCTAATTTCATGTTGAATCGTTTATTTTTTACCTCAGCAACTGTGCGTGTTTCTGCTGAAACATTATTGACAGCAGTAATCATTTTTTTGCCATGCTTGTCATACTTTTATCAGTTCCTGCGAGTCCGCTTCTTATGCTTTTGAAAATTACGTTTTTTTTCTCACGCATGAGAGCAATAAATGAAGCCCATTATCTTTAGTGTCACAGACTTAAATGTCTGTGAGTGCATCTCATCCCAAAATTGTGTGTTTCCCTATCAGGAGCTGGTACAGAAAGACCCCAGAGGAGAGAGTGAGGCGTTCAGACAGCCTGAAGAAGCAGCACTCTCTGGGCTAACATCTGAGTCCAACACCCCCTGACCTGTGAACTTGAATCTTTCTTTAATACAAATGTTCCACCAACACAACGCCAATCGATGCTGCTAACAACACAAGCTTCTCTAATCTACCTTCTGAAGTTTCAATAATTGTATTCAGTACCACACTTTACCTTATGGATATATCACAATACCATTGTTTTTTTTTTACCATTTTGTTGTAGACTCACATGCAGTTAGATGCTTTGTGTGGGATATTTAATCACTAAATAGATGGATATAAAGGTTTTATTGAAAAATTAAGGAAAATAACTTGATGTACTTTTGTGTAAGCTGGAAGAGAGTCAGTGATAAAGGGAAATAAGGTGAAGTTTTCAGCTGTGCCTAAGAGAAATGCTTTCCCTCCTCTCTCTAATAATCTAGCATGCTTACACTTACCTATTGTGTTCTTAAACATTTAGTACTTGCCTTGCTGTAACTGCCTTTACAAACACTTGTAACATTCAGTCACATACTGTAGTTGCAAATAATATATAGAGTATTCAAGTGTATATAATTGATTACGTTTTAGGTTAAAGGGCTCTGAGTACTTTTTGTGCTCTGTCTCTTAATTTGATGATGCTGAATTTCTATCACCTTCTGTAAGTACTGTCAAACATTTCAATGTGTTGTAATTGTTTGGTTTAGATCAATGCCAAATAAAAAAATATGAAAGCAGTTGTGCACACAGTTGAATGCTGTTACATTTGCTAACATTAATGTAGCTGCACATTTTGACGATAACATGAGATGCACAGATGCTGACACAGGATGTGAAATATTTCTCTTCAGCAGTAAAGATCTTATAGAACGCATGCCAAATTCCCTAAGTTATCGACTGTCTAACATACAGGGTCAATTTCCAACTGCCAAACTCAGAATACAGTAATAGGTTATAGTTTAGTATAAAGTGTAAACTGTAGTGTCTACGTATTTATTCATGGGCACGCCGGCCTGATCCCTGCTATGCCACCACACCTTTGGCCTTCTGCTGTAGTAGTACTATTCAGTAGCACTGGCATCACTGTGCTCTCTGTTGTTGCAAAACAGCTTTTTTTATTTAACAAGCCAAGTTGTTCATGATGATTTTTAAGCATATAAATTGTGAAGACCAGATCACGCGATGACTGATTAATTATAAAATGGAAGGGTAATATCAATGAAACAGGCTTGTCTCAACAAGCATGCCATGATGATATTTTATTATTATTTTGTTTATTGCCGGGCAAGGGAACAATTAGAGATGAAGAAACTATAGAAATGATGAAAAGTTACAGATGAGGATTAGGATACAAATAACATTACATTACGGTTATGGTCATCGTGTTGTATATTAAAGGAAAATACAACCGATGAGAATAGAATCATAGAATGTATACAAATTGTTATACTGCAGAATATACTGAAAAAAGAGCAGATTATAATTGTTGAGTATAGGACCAAATGTTTCTGTTTCTTTACTGTGAATTACCCAAGTTTGTAAATATGGAGAAAGTAAAATAAATATTTCGTGACAAAATCAGCAGCATACTGAAACTAATGTAGCACTCCTACTTTATTGTACCATCTGACATAGCATCCTATTTTGGGGAATCAAGGTGCAAATGCAGGCGCTGACGCAAGTTCACGGCGCTAGTGCACTTGGGCTGTCATGGAGCTGTCACAATCGATACCCCTCATGCCCACCAACCAGTTTAGCACATAAGTTTGTGTACAGGAGCATGTTTGTTGTGCAATATATAATCAAGGTATCCACATTGGTGGATAGTGCTAAAGGGAGGGAGCACTTACGTAGATATACCCAATGACAAATTCAATTTTTGAATTCATTTATTCAACAAATCAGTTTTTAAAAAAATGCAATGTTTCACTGTGGACATGACAAATTCAAATGTATGCAATTCAAATACAATCTCTGCTGGCACTAATCTGTTTCCATGATTTAACATATAATAGTTTTGTAACCCAAATCATAGGAATTATGTATTTATCATAATTGTGGTACACTCAACAAAATAAAACAACAAAACAAATAAAACAAAATAACAAAATAAAATCTGGATATCGCTGGACAATGTATTTATTCAGTAATCAAATGATTAAACTGTCACTGGTCTGATATATACTGTATAAAAAATAATATATGAATATGAATACAGTTTTTGTATAAAAATATGAACTCAAATGGATACACATGATGAATCCAGCAATCATACCAGCAGGAGCAAACATAGACTAAACTCAAGGACACATCAAAAAGAAGACTGCGTGGACTATTTGCTTTCACTTCACTTGTCAGACATCTTCAGATCTAAATCATCTGTGGGAGCGCTCTGAAAACAAAACAAAAATCATGTCAGTAAACTATCATTTTACTAATCGGACTAGAAGAGACTTGTTGAATTGTTAGGCCTTACCCAGATCATTAACAAGAAAAACTTCATGGTTTTTGAGAGCCTTGTACAATGCTGATGTTGCTGTCGGTCCTGCTGGACACACATAAGTAAGCAGCTCTCTCATTTGCTCCTGACTGTGTTGTGCATTTCTGATTCTGGAATACATCTCATCTGTGATAACTTCGTCCAAAAGAAGGTCATCTGCTATAGGTAACACCAACTTCACCCGCTGAATTAAAGCATTCCTGTGCTTCTTCACAAAATCATCTGTACCAATCAAAAAAGTCAGGTTACATGATAATCTGTTTGCACACAACCCATACAAATACTCACAAACCATACCACATATGGAGTACACTTTCACCGACGATGAGTAGCAATATCACAGAGATAACTCAGAAAACATTTGCTATTAGCCTCTTTAATTATTGCCCACTTATTGGTTTGATTCTAGTCCCCAATTTAAAGGTTGACATATAGACATGAGGGACAAGTACAGCGCTTACTCAGAGTAGGAGCTCTCTGTGGTTCTTCAAAACCTGCAGTAGAAAGAAAAAAATCAGATGATTCACTTTGTCATGTGATAGATATGACTTCGGTTATGAGACGAGGATGGCTAGCAGTCTGTTAAGCTTCCAGCAGTGACAATTGTTTTAGAAGTTGCCATATTCAATCAATTTGATAGTCAAACTAACCTCCAAGTAGAACTAGAGACTCCCACACTCTCTGGTCATTATTTTCTCTGTCAGTGAGGACCAATCTTACATCTTCTACCTTTGATTCCAAAATCACCTGAAAAGTGTGGTGGTAGTTTGGGCCGTAGTCACAGTCAATCAAACCACTCTGAATAAACAAATGGAAATGTTGTCAGGTGGATCATCTTCCCTAGATATTTTTGATGCACCAACAACTATCAGCAAAAGGGTTAAAAATAACATCATCTAATATAATGCAAAATATATCCAAAATTCAAATGGTTCAATGAGGTGATCGTTTTACTGAAATTGATGGAAACTGAAATGGACCGAATCAAGGAGATAGTGTGACAGTTCAGAAACACATGTTCAACAATTTCCAGGGGAAAACTTCAAATACTTACTTTTGGTTGTATGTCAGCCCTTGTAACTAATTCACAGCCAAGGCCATATCTCCCTTTAGGGCTCAAAGTGCAGTTGGAACTGGTCTGAATGAAAGTACATCCCCTTTGATGACTTTCCACCTTGGAAGGACAGGATGAATGGGCATTTAGTAAAGATACTATAACCTCATTCACAATAATTCTAACAAAAATGATCAAAACAGATGGTTCCTCAGCCTTCTTAGAACATTACCTCAGAAATTGGCACATTCCTTGGTAACAAAAGCACATTTAGCATACATGTCTGGGGCCTGTTTGCAGCTGTTCGGTGGAATAGCAGTACTTGGCTTTGGACTGGTTGGGAAGAGAACCGTTTTTTGATGAGGCCATACAGAGAGAGATTTGTGACATTAACAATCACATGTGTGGTAGTCACACGATTTGGCTCCATTTTTTCCATTTCGCCATCAGTTACATGAGCCACCAACAATTTGCCAGGATCATCTGAAAAAAAACAGAATTGAAACGATTAATTGATCAGTCACACCTTGTGCACCAGTGTCAAATATACAATGGCAAAGCAACTAACTAACCAGATAGAATTTCACAGTGAGGGAGATGTAGCTGACGGACACAATCCTGAGGGCATTCAATATTGAACAAGGGCCCTGCTGGTGTCAAGGTGCGCCGGTAGATGCCCCAGTCAACAGTCCAGTAACGCACCTCTCCTTTCTTTACCATCTCAAACACCAATCCAGTGGAAGCACATTGGAAAAGCCCTGCCCCAGGGCAATCAAGTCTAAACAACACAGACAGCAGTAGGTCAACAGAGACAGATAAATCAGTTACAGGTGATGATTATTTTGAGTGGTAACAAGTTATTACTGCAACCTACTGCAAGCATTATTCTATGAACAATTTTGAGTTAGAAATAGTTGCAGTACACTACCTGTAACTTTCATTAGATTCACAAGGACTTAGCACTTTCACGCATGACACAAGACTCTGTAATTAGACAAAAGAATACGATAACGCTTTGTAAAACCCAAGCATTATCAAACATTTATTTAATGATAAAAGCTTAATCTTAAATGTAATCCTTTCTAGAATATCATGAATGACTGGTCATTGTCACACCTACCCGGCCTGCATCATCCTCTACCCCTGTTCCCTAGTGTCTCTTTCTCTTGGTCTCGGTCTGTGCGTGTGTGTGTATCTCTGTCACCCTCTGTTGCAGGTTTGTGGGAGTGTCACGGCTTCCTGCCATGCTGCTGCTGCACAACTGTCTTCCATCATCATCACACCATCATCCCCTATTTAAGCCCTGCTCACTGTGTGTTTGTTGCTAGTTTGTTTTTCCCTTGTCCATAGACACTACCCCCTATAGGGCTGTAGTTTCCTGTTCCCGCTCTGTACCTTGTCTCCAGTAAAGCTTTTTTCCCTTACTCCTGTCTCCGGTTTCATGTCTGCTCCTGGGTCTACTGGTTCAGCCTTGACAGTCATAAGGATAGCTATAATTATTCTCACATCAGAGCACAAATTTCTGTCATCAATTTGAATGTTCAATTTGGATCAACTAGAAATAAAACACCTACCTGTGCATATGTCTGAAAGTCAAATGCTGCTTCTGGTTTGAGTGGCTCAACACTGAAAAATAAATAACATTTCAAAGGTTTTTAATCTCTAACATTCTGCAAATATTTCTTAAAATCACTTTTTTCAAGAGTTACCATGTCATTGGTGTGTCTTTGTTGGAGCTGCTCATCACTTTATCATAGCATATCTTCCCCTTCTCATACTCCTTAGTGACATCTGAAACAAATTGACTGCACTTTTGACTGCTGTTATACTAATGGGAAAATTTTGTTATGAAAAAATATGCATAATATTTAAGAGTAAGCTACATGATTGGTTAAATTTTGACATTTCCCTTTACCTGGGATTGAGTTATCATCCGTCATGAGTGACAGCTCAATTGATTTCTTCAAATTGTCTTGCATTGTCTTCAGGATGTAGTTCTAAATCAGCATTGTAATTGTTAGCACTCATACAGATACTGTTTTCAGTGCACAATTAAACTGCACCATGCCATTATTTACTTGAGATATGTGATGGGCAAAATACTTCATAGTTTTTTTTCTTCTTGTGAGAATACCAGGTTAATAACAATAGTTGTACATATTTGTGACAGTGCCTGGAAGATTTTTATGAAGGAGCAAAACCAGCTCTAAAAATGATGTATTGTGTACTTAAATCCAGGGGGGGAAAGCTGTATATAAAGGATGACCTAATAAGAATCAGCACCAATGCATAAAGATAAATATGTCACAGGCACGACATGACAGGAAGTCATTAAAATGAGGCCTATGTGCCAGATGGATAAAGTGTTGATGTGCAGCACGATTTACAACTACGTTATCAGATTTTGTAATACGAAATGATAAACCATCAGGCTCTTCATTAGACACAGCATATCTTCCATAGCCTTGTTGAACATGATGCTCTTTGAGTCATTCAGATGCTTCTCAATTGTGTCCCTCATGTTTTTCAGCTTCTCTTTTCCTCTATATTGTGCTGCTTCTGCAACAGAAAAATATTTCACACTTCATTTTGCTGTTTTGCTGCTAAGTTATTAAAACAATGGTGCATGTTTATCACTGTGGTTGCATCTGCAATGGTCTTGTTTCTTACTTTCATAGCATGGTTGCATGGACTCCTTGATTGAGTTTGTTAGACTGTAGTAGATTTGTTTCTTATTCTCGTGGATGTGATCGTCAAGTGTGGTCTTCAATTTTGCTTCCTTTCAGAGACAAGAAACAATATAAATAAAGACTCTACTCAATAACAATTGACTCACAATGAGGTACTGAGTAAGAATACAATATTTTGTACCTTACTAATGAAAAAATGCTTTCTCCAGAATATGCATTCATAAATTAAGTAACGTTTCTGTAGCCTGCATTCTCAAGGAATCACTGGATATTTGTGTTGGTCTATTTGTACTAATGGTTCAAATATTCATTCAGTCTCCCCTATGACAGTTTAAAATTTCCTCTCCCGGAAAGGGGATATTTGGGCCCATTCCTGGAGCCAGGCCTGGGAGTGGTCAAGTGATATCTATAACTTGGCCACGCACAGCCCAGAAAAGCAGTGTGCCTTGTGGGTTCACCACCTGGAGACACTGTACAAGAGAAGGCAGAGAAGACTCTTCTTGAGGAGGCTCAGCTCTTTGGGCTGGTGTGCTGGAGAGGCAGCATCAAGGCTGTGAAGCAGGCAGGCAGGATTAACAAACTGTTGAAAAAGGCTGGCTCTGTTGTAGGGCTATGCCTGGACACCATAGAAACAGTAGCAGAAGGGAGGATGAGGGCTAAACTGAACTCAGATAGAGTTCAGACAACACTTCCTTTATGGTCAGCTGGTGCAGCGACAGGGCACCTTCACCTCTGCTTCATCCCCCTAGTGTAAACATTGGAGTGATTGGTAGAATGGCCTGCCTGATCTGAACCTGAGTGGTGTAGTTTTTTTAGCACTTCTGTGCTAGTCATTGTCATAACGCACCATGTTTTAACACAAGGCGCTCATAAGTGTACTTGGTACCAGAGTGCTTTGGGACAAAGGTCAATGATCAACTTTGTAGTTGCTTCATCAGATCTGAGGCCATGGGCCAGATGCATAAAACTTAGCGTATATTTAAGTGTGAAAATCTGTGTACGCACTAAAACAGGAAACTCATGTACACAGTCTTTAGTCAGATTTCTAAAGCCCTACATACGCATGTTCAGGTGTGTTTTTTTCTTGATGAATCTCAATCTCAATTGTGTGTACGTGCACAAGCCTTATGGCCATGCCCACAATTTGAAATGGATTCCACCACACCCTCAATTAGCCTAAATGGCAATAGCGTTGGAGTGTGAAGAAGTGGATTTTCACAGACTGTGAAGTTGAAGTAATGGTTGGAGAAATTGGAAAACAATGTCTATTAAACTGCCATCAGTGGCTTTGTGCCCCCCAACTTGGGACACACAGATACACTCAGTGAGAGTTGCGTTGGCTTTCTTGGCAACACGTCAAAGTGAGCATTGTAGTCCAACAAGGATGCGCCCTGTCCCCTCCCCTGTTTGTGATATTCACGGGCAGGATATCAAGTTGCAACTGAGGTCTGGAGGGTGTCCAGTTCAATGACATCTCTTTTTGACCTCATTGGACTGTGATCTCCAATGTGCTTTGGCGTAGTTTGCTTCCAAGTCTAAGGTGATTTGGATCTCTCCCAGAATAAAAGCCTGTCCTACTGAGGTGGGAAGTGAACATATG
>OOFE01023146.1:0-10688 GCA_900323365.1 Monocentris japonica | reverse complement strand
CAGCATACCAAGACATTTTGGACAATTTCATGCTCCCAACTTTGTGGGAACAGTTTGGGGATGGCCCCTTCCTGTTCCAACATGACTGCGCACCAGTGCACAAAGCAAGGTCCATAAAGACATGGATGAGCGAGTTTGGTGTGGAGGAACTTGACTGGCCTGCACATAGTCCTGACCTCAACCCAATAGAACACATTTGGGATGAATTAGAGCGGAGACAGAACCAGGCCTTCTCGTCCAACGTCAGTGCCTGACCTCACAAATGCGCTTCTGGAAGAATGGTCCAAAATTCCCATAAACACATTCCTAAACCTTGTGGAAAGCCTTCCAAGAAGAGTTGAGGCTGTTATAGCTGCAAAGGGTGGGCCAACTCCATATTAAACCCTACGGATTAAGAATGGGATGTCATTAAAATTCATGTGCGTGTAAAGGCAGATGTCCCAATACTTTTGGCAATATAGTGTATATGGTACATATACTCTGTTTACCTGTTAATACTGTTCATACTGTAATTATAGTTCATCCTGTACATACTGCATATTCATATTCAGCCCTTACTGTTTATTTCATTTCATATTTATCTACTACTGCACATATGCACACTCTGCACTTTACTGCTATTTGCACTTCTGGTTAGATGCCAAACTGCATTTCGTTGTCTCAGTACTTGTACTCTGTGCAATGACAATAAAGTTGAATCTAATCTAATCTAATCTTAAACCTATAGTATAATAATAAACATTCAATACCTTCCCATCTTTCAGTATAAATTTGAAAATACCCAAATATGGGAAGTAACCGATTAAATGTAACTGGATTATGATATGGATATGATGACCATAATCTGTTCCAATTCCAGCTATGTGAAAACACAGCAATCAGATTACAGGTAGTTTTGAGGGGAAAAAAACAGTGATTACTTAATGGATTACTCGAATAACAATTTAAAGGGCAGTAGATTCTAGAAACTACCAAGCTATCACAATTAATTTGACAATGATCTATTGATCCGTAAAATGATGCACAGCGCAACTAATTAAGACAGAACAAGATCATCCCCAGGGTTTCCAAGCATGTCCAGTCTGCATGGTAAAAAAGATAGAAGCCTGGCAAACTGAAGATTTTACAGCTAAACAAGCAGCACACAAACTCCAACCACAGCAGAATGCTGCATGGTAAACATGATGTTGAGTGTGCTGAGTTTGGAACTAATTATTTTGGTTTTATTTGTTCTTTTTTATATTTAATTAAGTTGGGTTTAATCAAAAGAATTCTGTTGAGTCTACGTTTTATTTTCTGTTAGGAGAATGGTACAGGTCACTGATGCATGATTTGTGTGATTTTTGAGTGAATTAAGCTGTCCAATGCTCTTTTTGTTATAAAGATACAATTATTCTAGAATAACTTTTGAGGGTGATTTAAAGGCATTGTCTCTTATTGATAGGAATATCAACCTCCATGTGTCCTGGTTATTTTCAGTGAATTGTGTTACATTACAGTAATTTAGCAGACACTTTTATCCAAAGCGACTTAGAAAGGTACTTAACACTATGTGGGGACTGAACCCATGACCCTGAGATGGAGAGTCTCATGCGCTACTGACTGAGCTGTCTGGGCCAGTGTTAACACTAAAAGTCTTTTGCCTAAAAGTATATCTGGTTTAGGTCACCTCTAAGTATTATATGTATTTCTTGGATTGTGCTCACCAAGTTCTCTTTTAATGCTTTAAATTGGAGCCAGGAGGAATATATGAGGATATTAAGAAATATGTTTTTCCATATAACCAACAACATATAACCATTAGAAAATGTCCTTCTGGGCTGTCTTATTTAGCTAACAAAGTAAAAGGAAGATTTGTCAATCACAATTCACCCTCCTCTATTGTAGAGGTAGAGGCATAAGCCTCACTGACTCACATCCTTATCAAATAATCTATTTCATGTCTTTTGAAGTGGATGTCTTGGACCAAAGCTATTGGTTGAAAGTTTTATTCAGGTGGTTGAGTACTTTGGGGTTTTTTGCGCCATGGTGGAGGCCTCTGACATGACTAATTTTTAATTAACTCTAAACCATGTCATGTTAAGCACTGAGAACTGGAGAGTATAATTAATATTAAATCTATTATGTATTACTCTAGTTGTCTATCTAAGGTATGAATTAACAGAAACAGTATTAAGAGACCTTGATATAAATTGAAATAAATGTTTAAATGTAATGAACAAAACAACCAAATACCAGACAGAGAAGAGACACAAAGCTGTTATTCGCAACTGCTATTCAATGTTCATTAACTTCTCTACCCTTATTCTACCCTAACACTGTAGAGTCATGTAGTGTAAACATGTTGAGTCTCCAATCCACTTAAAGGAGGAAACCCACAAAAACAGATGTGATGTCTGTTCTTGTTACTCTGCTCATACATGTCTTTTTGACAGCAATGTCATTTCATATTGGCATTGGATGATGGTTACATCCTAGAACAGATATGGACAGTCATTCAAAAGAATCACACATGATCAGCAATTCAGAATTGAGCATGAAAGCCTGCAGTGTGAATGTAGCTGACTGTGTCTACCAGAACATACCAGGATCTAAAAAGAATGCTGAATATAATTAAGTACACATTTAATATAAGGAAAATAATTAGAGCTACTCATAAAGAATGTTTTGGAAGAAATTTTCATTAGTCATGCTTCCATGTGGTGTCAACAAGAACATGTTGTTACAGTTTTTTCACAATTGTTTACCCACCAACACTGGAACTTGAGACACAATGACCAAAACCTGACACCGTGCCGAACGCTTATACCAATTCTGCAAAAACAATTTCTGCTTTTCATTCAGACTTCAATTCTAAATGACACCTTTTTTTAAAAAAAATACACATAAATCTGTACATTTGGCACATTTTTTTTTGTATTCATATGGAAAGCACTGCCATTCAAAATGCTAAATTGGAATTACCAATTGCCCACATTGGCCCATGTAGACAAGATCCTGTGGCTAGACAGAAGCCCAAGACAGGACTTCCCACACACACAGAATCACCTCTGCACTGATTTTATTGTCCGTCAATGTTCCGGTCTCCCGACCTTTATCAAGGCAAGTCTTAGAAATTCATATGATGGTGAGCGAGTATCATTTGGACCCAAAACTCAATTTTGAGAAGACATAACATGGTTTTGAATGTTTCCTTTTGCACGACATTTGAGAAAATGAGATATAGTGTCAGGGTGTAAACAATTGAGAAAAACTAATATCAAAGGAAAACCAAAAACATAATATCTGGTGTGTGCCTGTGTGCATTATATTACTGATTCAAAGAGTGTGTGGTGGCCTGAGCACGTGGCTGGTATCAAAATTACCTTCACTTTCCTTGGCGGCTTTGTGCTCATTCAAGGGGGAAAAAATCAGCTGGTCTTTTGGAGCCGATAGATTTTTCTGGGCCAGAGAAGAGAATCACAATGACCTGAGTAGAGCTTGTAAATAAAAAAAATGTATTAGAGAGCTGAAACAGCCCATCTGCCCTTTATCTGAGAGAGATGGGGAAAAAACAGTTTCAATCCATTTCTTTCATGTCTGGCTGGCTCTGTGTGTGTTCTCATACACTCACTGTGGTATCAACTAAATGGGATAACTAAATCAGAACAAAATAGTAAAAAATTCACATGGCAACAGCATTTTAACACAAATAAACCAGTAAAACATGTTGCATCTGCCCCAAGAAGATCAACTCAGTCATTTGAAACCCAGATCCGTGTCTCAACACAGTGTCCACAGGCAGCATGTCTCACCAGTACAACAAGCTTGCCGAAGTAAAAGAAACAGATATCAAGCTAAATTATTTTAAATCATAGCGACATGTGTGGCGTCTCATTTCTTCAAAATGTCCCTAAGCCCCACTTCCTCATTAGTATATATCAAAAATCTGATTTTCAAGTCAGCAACCAAAAGTACTTTTTGGCTTGAATTTGTCCATAGGACAGTTGAAGTTTGTACAGTTCTTCTCTCGTGGGCTGAATCTCATCAACACTGAGATATGAAGAGCAAGGAGGGATAAGAGCAATTGGAATATAAACTTGCTTTTCCAAGTTACTTTTTTCTTTTTTAATTTGAAACGGTCTGTGGTGAAATAAGGCCGTAATTAAAAATGTATTATCTTTTTTGTGTGTGACATGAGGTTAAGGTTGGACAGCAACAGGATCTCACAGTGATGCTTGCTTAGTTTACCTAAAATGACTAAGATAACATAAGATAAGATGGCTCTTTATTGTCCCCAAGGGGAAATAGCAGTTATGCAGCAGGGGGTGTACAAAGTAGCAAGAAAAGAAGCACACAACACTATACAATATACAAGCTTCAGAAAATCAAGAATGTAAGGAATATACAGGTTATATAAAAAATACAAAAAATATATACTGTACAAGTTAGTGCATACCAGTGGCAGAAAATAAGATAATTAGCTTTAGGGCAATGTGCAGTTATGCAATTATGACTAGCGCCACCCTAAGTAGTCACTTGTGCAAAGAACAATTCTGAAAAGTCAAGGTTATTAGCAAAAAATGTGTGGTGGAATGCTAGTGTCCACTTTGGCCTGGGCCAGCATTAGCACTCCACAAGGGGCTAGCACTCATGTTGCAGATCAGCCAGGGTCCAACATCCACACCTCAGATCAGCCAGGGTCCAGCACCAACGTCCCAGATCCACCTCCAGGTAGGGTCACTGTTTGCGGCACTTGCCTGAATGGAAGAGGCCAGCCAGCAGACACACTCATCCATTTATAGCTTCACACAATAAAAACAGGGAGACAATCTGCACTGCAATCTTGCACTGATGCAGTCAGGTCAAGAGGTGGCCCTAGGCTGGTATCCATCAGCCAAAACCTGGAGTCTAAGCTCATGTAATGAGACTATCAATCACCACCAGACACAAATGCATCATATAATTATGAATTTCAGCATCAAAATGCTGTTTCCTTGTGACTGTAAAGCTGCACCAGGCAATTTTGCCAGTTGGCAGCCCCAAGTGGCAGCAGGGGCCATGTTTCGCCCTGGTCTGAGTAGGCAGAGGTTATTTTTGATTCCAAAATTGCACTGGACCACCTAGTATGTATTGACAAGTGTTGCATGTGTCTCTAGCATACTCCACCACCCATTTTGGCGCATGCAATGTCAAAATTAACAGGTGCAGGCAGGAAAACAAATTGCGCTTGATCTGCAGCGGCATGAAATTAGGAAAGCTCGCTCACTGCTGTTTAGGGGACACTTTTGAATGTAACTCTTAAGCTTTGAGATACCAAAATTCATCTTTGATTATTATGATCAGAAATCTAATTGCCCATTATGTGTTTGTCCAGTCCATGTTCCAATGTAGCACACGTTTTCTCTGTCATCTCTGTGTTGTCGATGATGAGGGAATCGTTGATGCAACATGACATTCTTTGAGCTCTTGTGCCGTCACTGCTTGTGAATAATATGGTTCATTTTCATATGAATAAATGCCTGTTTTGCTGCTCTCTACCACTGATTGATATAACAATAGTGAATGAACCTATACCCAGTTCATGAAAGCTTTTACATTTGCCATTTTCAACACCCGGTGTCAGGTAGGTCTTTCCCAGGAAAAAGACACCCAGGAAGTGATGCATTTTATATTTTGGGTTTATTTGGAATGAATAGAAGAACTGGGTGGTTAGCATGAGCGGTGAAAGCCACCACAACTGAACAGAAAGAAAAGGAAACTCATACTTCATCAATGGAAAAGCCAAGGAAAAAGACAGTACTGGACACACTCTTTGATTAGGGTTAGGTGATCTCTGGGAAGTGCAATGCAGAAACACTACAGCATTAGCACCACAGATGGAGACAACATAAAACACACCACAGCAATAATCACTTAGTACCTAAGATGGAGACAAAATAAAAAAAACAAGGATCTTGTGGTTTACACCTTGGGTTCCAGCTAATCACTTAAAAAGCAAAGCGCTGTTGTACTGTGATACAGAAGAATGCTGGTCCTCCATATCTGGTCGCCCATAGATGCCAAATCCAGAGCAACGCACACATACCCTTCCAGCTGACCTCGCTGATAAACCTGGAGCATTCTCTGGAGACGTTATTGTTGAGGCTAATTGGCAGCGATAACGTGATGAATTCCACATTAATAGGAACTGATTATCTGACAGGCAGGGCAGCAAGCAGATGCTTAATAAACCATTAGCACAACAAACAGTGCTGCCACTCTGTAATACAGGACTCCAATACCCCTCCCTCCTCCACACATACGCACCACCCACTGTTCTAGGACATTTTGTAGCTGAAATACTCACCATTTACTCCCCTCTGCCCCCTAACCACACTCTCACACACACCTTCACACAGAGAAGTTGTCAAGCCTCTCTCCATCTTCTGACAGAAATGAACTGTGGGCACCCAGAAAATTAAATGGTGCTTAAATGTTGCGGAGTGGTTATTATGACTTAGTGGTTATTATGACCTAGACTTCATCATGCTCCTGCTATGGCGCTTCGAGATAGCCATGAACAAGAAACATTTAATGTTAATTACAAAATTTAACTTTTTTTTTTGCAGGAGTGTGATAGTCAGAAGCTTGCTTCAGAAGTCAGATCCTTAGTTGTGGTTAAATTCTCATACAGGTTCACTAAAATACAAAAAGGCTAGGAAGAGCAACTGAAAATAAGATAAAGAGTCTGGTGATCTTTGAGTTGCTGTCTTCAAGAAATGCTTGTACAACCCTACTGGCCGTCTAGGGGTGTTTAGGGAAATAATGTGTTATTTCCCGAAACACCCCTAGACGACCAGGATAGGATGGGTAAGACCTGAAGAACACAAATGACCAATCAAGGACAACCAAACCCAGCATGGAGGGTTTATTTATAGACAGGTCCACAGAGATACACACAAAGTACACCATAAACAAAGTTCTGAAGGGTAGGAGGACTAAAGGTGGTGCCAAATCAAAGAACCCAAAAAAAGCAAACCAACTCACTAAAACTCAGGATAAGCTACTGTTCTAAAAGAACCAAACCAAAGCCTACCTATGCTGCCTACAATCCAGAATACACCTCACCTCTAGCCTAGTTTGTCAAACAAAATAACCTACAGGAAAATGTACAGGGTACTCTGAATTTACCTAGCCTTTTGTTCCTCCCCCTAGTATACACAACCACCGTCACACAGCATGTGATCAAAACAGCAGAGACCCGCCCCCATCCACAATGGCGCTGGGCTCTATATGGATGATTCTACAGAAATTCTTCAAATTTGTATTCTATTTTCCCCAAATTCTAAAGCATATATGTGTTCGTCCAAGATACACAAATCTACTAAAGGTACAGTCACAAATTTTTACATATTTTCAGAATTTCTCTCCTTCCCAAAAATTTGTCACTGCTGTACCAGAAAGAAAAGCTGGGATTAAATGAGTAAAAATCCTCCTGATTTTTACAAGGAATTTTCCCACTGTAATGAACATTTTTAAAAATGTATCTCGATTATTTGCAAGTCAGTCATTTAGAATGAATATTTAATCAAATTTTATTTATCGAGATGAATCAAAACTACCATGTTTTTTTGTCTTTGTGAGACACAAAATTGATCACATCAAAGCTTGTCTCAGACCAGATGTTAGCCACTCTCTCCTAGCATATAGTTCAACATTCTTATACACAGCAGGACAAGTAAACTAACAATCTTCTCTTTCTTTCGCTCTAAAAGCGTTGACCATACTAAGCATCGAGTCCATCGATATACATGTCCATCGTTTTGGACATGTATATTGAGATTTCCAGTTTGGAAACTTGATGCCAGTGAAAGGAAAATCCACCATTTCCCTCCTTTCAATGTTGGATTTACGACCACGTTGTCCTCTGGTCCGGCCGCTGGACACTCTTCTCTACCAAGATGTACCTCTTGTCTCAGGTCAAGGAGCCACACACCCGCAGGATCTAGCATTCCAAAGACGCCTGTAGTTCTGGAGCAGCAGTATCCATATGGTAGAGAGACCCCTGTCTTCTTCCTCCTTTTAAACTTACAGAATAACTAAATTATTTTACCATGCTTCATGCCTGTATACATTCATGCAAATGAGTTAACAAATAAATCCCTTGCAAGAAAATAAACACTTAACATAATGAAAATCTTAAGTAAACATGCTGGGTTGTCAAATTTCCATTAAAAAAAAAAAAAAGGTTGACAACCATTTTACCCATCCTATAATACTATAGATTTTACTTCCTAAAGAATTGAGCCATTTGTAGTAGCTTGATTTCTCCTATCACGTCATTAATGGTACACCTCATAACAAAACAGTAACACTGAAAGAACAAATACCACCACAGAACAGACAATAGCTATTCTAATAATGTAATCCCAATTTCAACCTGAGAAGTAGCTAAAGCCATGATTTCATTTTTCAGAATTTGAGTCTGCATCTGCAAAGTTGTACATAGTTCTTATTTGTGGAAATGCACCAGGTGCTGTTCCATACAGCTTGGACTTGCAATGTAAATCAGTCACCGAAAAAGAACTGTTAAAAGTAACATTTCTCTCCCCTGTTAAATCAGGGAGGGCCTTACCTACTACTTTGCATGTGCAGAGATACAAAGATTGATGCTCTAGGCAGCATTTTGTCTTGTTAATATAGTTCCACATATTATTGTATGCAACAATAATTTCTTGCCTACAATTGTACCAAGATCTTTGATGCAATATAATTCATCTATGACATCTCCACCATTATACAAAGGAAGCACTATTAGAAACCCAAAATACTGTTTTTGTTCTAACCACACATGTGGAGGCCAACAGCAAACTATGAGGAATAGAATTAACCTCATGTTTCCTCATCTTCCTAAAACAAAACACACACACACACACTGCAGTGCATTAGTGAATTAATCACTCTTTACTTTCTTCTGATTGATGGGAAACCATTTGAGAACTGGCTTGTTCTTTAACTTTGATTTTGTAAACAGCTGGTGATAATGTATGGTCCTAACCATGCAACATCAAAAGTGTGTTTCCTAGGAGCATAATTCCTAACATACATGTCTCCTACTTCTTCCCCTCTGTTTGCGTCAAAATACTTTTTCGTTTGCTTGTATGGCCCAATCTCATTGCAACAAACTCCTGCATTGCTTTTCTTACAGTCTGCCAGCCATGAACCGTTAGAAGCCTGCAACAAAAGAGGTTGCAATTCACTCAGGATGAAACAATGACCTGGCAACCATATCATTCTCCCTGTTATTGCTTTATATGATGTTCCTCTGATAGCCATCAAGGAAGATAGTCATGCCATTTCTTGGGGTTGTTACAACACAATTTCTTTCATAGTAGTTTCAGGGTGCAAATGTGTCGTTCAATTGTGTCGGGCGGAAAGAAATATGCAAATGACGTTTGGCATAGGTTCTTGATGACTTTGTGTACACAATGGCTACTTCTGTCACTCAAGATTGAATTTGGCAGACCCCAGATTGAAAATGCCTTTTCTAAAAAGTATTTTTGCCACTGAGTTAGCTGTAGCTGCTCTGCATGCATAAGCTTCGATCATCTTGGAGAATTTGTCAATGACCACTAGCACATACTTAAACCCATTGGAGGCAGGTGACAATGGACCAATGAAATCAATCTGTTGAATGAAATCAATCTGCAATGCTGGATGGGATACAAACTATAGGATACTGGTCATCAGACATAATAGTCAGTGTCTTGTCTTCACTAGCCTCTCTTAAGAAGAAGAGAAGTTGTCGTCTTATGTGCATAATCTGTGGGTGCGGGATCTGGCTTCCCCTGTTCATGCCATTTGATTATTGACAAGTTCATCATCTGACCTCTGCATTTCTCTCAAAGGATGACCTGCAGCAGTAGCTGATGACACCTGTTCTGAAATAATTAATGGCGCAACCCAAGGTTGAGCTGGTCTAGCTGCATGCTTAGCCAACCCATCAACTTGTGCATTCCAGGACTGCAACTGACTCTGCTCTTTAGCATGCTTTTACTTTTAAAATGGAGATTAGACCTGGTTTCTTGCTAATAGCAATCCTTCATTATCTGAAGATCTGAAATTTGAGTGGCAGAGTTAGAGTGACTACATAGGCACCATCACTGTAAAGCTCAGTGGGTTTCTCTTTTGATAAAACCACTTCTAATAATGCCGCTAGCTCAAAATATTTGGATGACTTTCCCTTACATCAGTAATCTCAATCTTCATTCCAAATGGCAAAGCCTGCACACAGCTGTCCTGTTACTCTGTCCAAAAATGATGAACCATCTATGAACACTCAATTCCCTCTCTAGGTATAAAAATAAAGGAGATTCAGGAACCAATAAATCTGGAATGGGACATTCATGTTCTGTTCCTTCCAAAACCAACATTTGTGGCAACAATGTAGTTTTAGAGTGATCAATGTCAATATCTGATAACATTAGCATTAAGGACCAACACCCCAGTCTGGGGGATGAGATTCTTTAGCAAATTCACTGGAGTATGTGGGGTATGTAGCATCACATTGTTCAGTCCGATAATGTAATCAAAATGTTTCATGCCCAAAAAGGTTGCAAGCAGGTGTCTGCTACAGGAATCATAGCCTTTTTCTGCTCCTTGCAGCATACGTGATGCATATGCAATCGGTCTCAATTTCCCATGTCTATCGACTCTGAACAGCAGAA
>OOFE01023141.1:13273-29717 GCA_900323365.1 Monocentris japonica | reverse complement strand
TGGGATTCTGCCACACTCATACACACACACACACACAAGCTGTGCACAATGCCAGTGTGGGATTTGAAGACACTGGGTGTAAATAGATTAACTTGAATGTGGGTCAGTGGACAGGCCTGAGCAGGCCTTCAGTTGCTGTGGGGCACTATGGTTCCTGTCAGCAAGGAACTCTTTGCTCACAATCACCTTTATTGAAATAGAGAAAGGCCTCTATGAGCTGAATATCACACTAAGCAACACCTGTGTGTGTCATTAGGTGCTTTCCTTAAGATGAAAACAGTGTGTTGCTATGTCTAGAGATATTAAAAGGCTGTAAAGTTATCTCAAGCTAGAACATCATTTTGATTGTCCAGGTTGTGCAAAACAATATTTGACAATTGTGGCAATAACTCCACTGTTGGATAATCTCTTTGTATGTTATACTATATGAGACTGAATTGGGCTTGTCCAGCTGAGTCTTCTCATTCTCTATTTCACTCATTAAATGCGAGTATTATAAAAAAAGAAAAAGTTTTAAAAGTGCCCATATTGCTGCCTTTGTGATGTTTATATTTTGTTCTTTCATATTTCACTGTAATGGTGAATTCTATATATTGCCATCACTAAAATGTATCCCTGTCCTCAGGATATTTGGAGGCCTGGTCCTGGACATCAAGCGGAAGATGCCCTTCTACTGGAGCGACATCAGGGACTCCTTCAGTCTGCAGTGTCTGGCCTCCATCCTCTTCCTCTACTGCGCCTGCATGTCCCCTGTCATCACCTTCGGAGGCCTGCTTGGGGAGGCCACCAAGGGCAACATAGTGAGTGAGGCAGACAGTGCAACTGTGTTTGTTTGTGTCTCATAGCACATGGTGACACATCCTAATCCCTGTCAGTGCAAGTGTCATGCTCTACCCAGTGAGCTATATAGGACCAGTACTGTTTGTGTATTGTGTGTGTGAGTATATGAAATGTTTTTGTTCATGGTGTTTTGGTCACCTTCTTACTATTTTATTTAGTGTGGGTGTCTCACACAGTGAGGTGTCGCCCACAGTAGGATGTGGTGATGATTCAACCTCCCTGTGCACGGATCCCCTATCACTCTGGAAGCTATTCTATACAGTCTCTGTGCTCTGATCCTCACTCTATCACTCTCACTCTCTCTCTTTCTAATCCAAATGTCTTTATTAGGCCAGAGACTGTTGGCATAGTCACAGTCTGCGCGCTGGTGTGTGTGCTGCATCTGAGTAAACTCTGCAGGCGATGAGATGAGATTTCGCTCTTGCCAAGGCGACTGGCGACTCGATCCAATGCAGTCCAGAATGTCTGTTTTATCGCGACTCGGTGTTCGGGTTAGGGGGTCTCTTCTCTTCTTCCTTGCCTCTTTCTTCTCTCCTTCAGTCTCTTCCTCTCAGCCTCCTCTGTTTGGGTTTACCTGCCCCATGCCCCCATCATCCCTTTCTCATTCCCTCTCTCCTCCCCTCTCCCCTCTGTCTACAGAGTGCCATAGAGTCTCTATTTGGGGCGTCGCTGACAGGAGTGGCATACTCCTTATTTGCGGGGCAGCCCCTCACTATTCTTGGCAGCACAGGGCCTGTTTTAGTCTTTGAGAAGATCCTCTTCAAGTTCTGCAAGTGAGTTTTCCTTTGCTCTGTAGCCCCCCATTGGTAGATACCTACAAGGAGACAACTACTCTCACTACTATCAGTTACTAACATATATATGCAGTGGTGGTTTTAATTAGTTACTATTGGATTAAATATTAAGGACTACACATTGGATTGTGGACCAATACCATCAGAGTATGGATCAAATAATCCTGTATCTCTAACGTGTGTGTTTCCATGCAGGTCCATATGTATACCTCCATCTGTGCTCCTCCATCTCACCCTTTTCCCTCCTCCCCAGTGACTATGGCCTGTCCTACCTGTCACTGCGGACCAGCATTGGCCTGTGGACAGCCTTCCTATGTCTCGTCCTGGTGGCCACTGATGCCAGCTCCCTAGTCTGCTACATCACCCGATTCACAGAGGAGGCCTTCGCCGCCCTCATCTGCATCATCTTCATCTACGAGGCTCTGGAGAAGCTCTTCCACTTGGGAGAGCACTACCCTGTCAACATGCATAGCAACTTAGAGAACCTCACCCTGTACTCGTGAGTTCTGAGCTTCCAATTAGATTCACGTTTTACGCCTTACGCTTTATCCAGAGGGAATAATCTTAAATTCTTAGAGCATCTCTTCTCTTGGCCCCAGGTGTCAGTGCTCTCCCCCGGCCAATGCCTCAGCCCAGCTCCTCCAGATATGGAACCAGACAGAATACACCCCAGACTCCATCCCCTGGAACAGCCTCAATGTGTCGGTGAGGCAAACACACAATGACCTCCAAGATAGAGTGTGAGATAGTGTGTACACACCCACGTTCAGGAGTCACTAATGTTCCTGGCCAGTAACCCACTTGTTCAGTCACTCCCGTACTCACACTCATCAATCACACATCTAGCTGATTCATTTATTTATTGAGACACACAAACATTATTTCTACTACTACACCAACAGCAAGTACTTCAACAACAAAAAACTGCTACTACTAATACTATCACTGACTATTACACCTACCTTATTCCTTTGGTCTTTTTTTTTTTTTTTCCTCCAGATGTGTAACCTGCTCCATGGGGAGTTTGTGGGTTCAGCCTGTGGTCACCACGGGCCCTATATCCCAGACGTTCTCTTCTGGTCCATCATCCTCTTCTTCACAACCTTCTTCCTCTCCTCCTTCCTCAAGCAGTTCAAGACAGAAAGATACTTCCCCACTAAGGTGTGTGTGCGTGTGTTCAATGTTTTTGTGTGATCCTGATCACCCCTGTTGTGTGTTTCTGTGTCTGTATGTTAAAATCAATGGTAGCATGTTAATATTTTATACTGCCAGTAATCCATTTGTTCCCGTTCAAAAATGAAGCATGTCTACATTAGAATGGAGTGTTTGCTCGTGCATCTGTGCATGCATGTGTGCAGATCTAGCTAAACTCCTCTCTCTGTAAATGTTTGCGATGCATCAGTCATTAGTATGTGTGAGCAGTCACATGTACCTGAACAAAAGGTCTTCTCACATCCTCCCACACACTACCAGCCCGTCTGTCATCATTTGCTGTTCTACGTGGGCAGGTGTTGGTATTGTCTGAATTGTAATACCTTTACTGTTGACACAAACGTTATTATTACTGCTCAGTTGCAAACAGTAGAAGACCGTGGTTGTACTGGTTGTACTGCAGTTTCTAGGTGTGAATGTGTGTAACAGGATGAATTTGAAACAGGGCAGTACTTGAAACTAGCATGCATGCTGAGCCAAAATCCCTAGATAAATAAATATACATGTGTTGCTGTTTTGTTTTGTTTTTGCATTGTGTAGGTGCGCTCCACCATCAGCGACTTTGCTGTGTTTATAACCATCATGATCATGGTGCTGGTGGACTATCTGATGGGGATCCCCTCTCCCAAACTCAATGTTCCTGACCGCTTTGAGGTAGGCATCTATTATAGCATCTATCTTTATGCATAGATGTTTAACATTGCCAAGAAAGTAGATACCAATCGTAATGTGCCATATCAAGGGTTTCATTCCAAAATGCTATATATCCATTGTGGAAAACAAAATTGTTACCTGATGTTCATTGCTCAGCATTTCAAACCAAACATGACTGCAGCAAATTTTACGTGAAGGGCTCAAGAAAGCTTCAATATAGAATTTATTTTCATGCTAGCAATCATTTGGTTTTCATTTTGTTTTGTTTTTGAGCTTCAGTTTTGGAAACTCCTGTTTTTTCACTTATTTTCTTTTGACTTTCACCTTCCTTATGCAAGTGAATTTGACACCAAAAAACAATCTGTACTGAATGGCCGAATGAAAGGGTGGTCTCTGACTTTTGCACAGTACTGTTTATATAATAATAATAATAATAATAATAATAATATTATTCTCTGCGTTTCCCTGCAGCCAACCTCAAAGAACCGTGGCTGGCTGATGGACCCACTAGGAGGGAACCCCTGGTGGACGCTGCTGGTGGCAGCACTTCCTGCTCTGCTCTGTACCATCCTCATCTTTATGGACCAGCAGATCACTGCTGTCATCATCAACCGCAAAGAACACAAGCTCAAGGTTAGAACTGTCTCTATACTGGAAACGACTATGCTGGGAAATTGCCGGTGTGCCATATGGACATGACAGAAGTATGACTTCATCTCCAAACCAGCTGGGGGGTATACTTGATGCTTTAGAAAAGCTTTATCTCCAGTGTAATGCTGGTAAACTCTCTCCTGAGATTTGCCACAGCTCTGTCAAATGTGTATGGAATTTCTCTCCAGTTTAATTATCTGGCATGACATTGGCCAACATTACAGGAGGGAACAAAGCAATACAGCCTGCAAAGTGTCCATAGACACAGCAGTTAAGCTGATCAAAACTGAAAAAGTTTCTCAAGACAGGGAGAGCATGTTGGGAAAAAGCTGTCTATTGCTCGAATGATGCAACAGGGTTTGAAGCAAGTACAAACTTCACAAAAAATGGGCACCATAAAAGTAAAACCTTTCACGATAAAATTGACAGCAAGTGTCCACTTTGATGAGCAAGACTCTGAAACCCACTTGAAGCAGGCCATGTTCAGTGTGATTGTTGAACTAATCGACAGTGAACTTGGCAACAGATTTTGAAGGCATTTTGTAATTTAAATGGATAATATAACGAGAGAGGATGTGTGATCATTTTAGAGACATCACATTATGTTTTTTCCTTCCCAGATTTTGACAATAGCCTTGAAACTGTTCTTTTCTATGCCAATTATAGTAGCGTCTGCACAGAGGTCTTTCTGCAAACTACATAAAATGATTTTTAAAAATTACCTTAATTCTGACCTATTCTCCATCTCCTCTAAAAAGGCTGTGACTACCACCTCTTACATCTTTCTTTTCTCTCACGCACATATCTGCCTTATGGCTCTACAATACTGCAAGTTTTGTATCATACGCTCCCTAAATATAAATTCATGTTATTTTGAAAATTGAAAAGGAGCACATTTGCAGCCGGAGATTCAAAACATGTATGGTCAAATTTAATTATTTTCACAATTATGGTCCTGAATTTTGTTTCCTGTGCTCCACTTGTTTGTTTTTTTTAATTAGGAGTTTGTGTTCTCCTTGGGGACAAAATAACCATCTCTGCCTCTGTGTCTCTGTCTACTCACTCCCTCTTCTTTGTCTCCCTGTGTATCTTACAGAAAGGCTGTGGCTACCACCTGGACTTGCTGATAGTTTCAATAATGCTGGGTGTGTGTTCAATCATGGGCTTGCCCTGGTTCGTGGCTGCCACCGTCCTCTCCATCTCCCATGTCAACAGCCTGAAGGTGGAGTCTGGCTGCTCTGCCCCGGGAGAGCAGCCCAAGTTCCTGGGCATCCGAGAGCAGCGGGTCACTGGGTTCATGATCTTTGTCCTCATGGGTTGTTCTGTTTTCATGACCTCGGCGCTTAAGGTGAGAGGTGGAAGCATTAGTAATATAAAAGCATTGGCGGCTAGGCATTGATGCCATGGCAAACAAAGGTGGCCTGTTTGGTTTACTATCTGTTATCTATGCTATCTGTTATCTATGTCATTATTACATATACCTGTGTGCAACACGTTTGCCATGCTTTCCTTATGTATTGTAAGTTGGCCCGGACAGCTCAGTCAGTAGAGCATGAGACTCTCAGTCTCAGGGTAGTGGGTTTGAGCCCCACGTAGCTGTAACTTGTAAGTCTAAATGACTGTAATGTAATGTAAAGTTGAAGATTTTCTACTGTTGGTTGTGATAAGCTTCTATATGACCATTCCCTGTGTTGGTTCACTTCCATCCTCCACAGTTTATTCCTATGCCAGTGCTGTATGGAGTCTTTCTCTACATGGGTGTCTCTTCACTAAAAGGAATTCAAGTAAGAATTTGTTCAGTTGGCCTTTGAAGATAAGTCACTTTTATCCTAAACAGAATGGCAGTCATGAGCTGTTAGTAATGATAAGCTTGCCCCTTTTAACTCCAAAGCTTTGATCGTTTGTAATTCAGACCCTTTGAAACCTTTTTGTTAAATGTTTCCTCTGATGACTATGTAATGACTCTCTCCCTTCTCCTTCGTCCCCTTCCTCTTCCATTCTTTTTATGTGCACTCCCCCATTCCTTTACCTCTCTTTCCTTCTTTCCTTTGCTTCTCTTTAGTTCTTCGACCGTATCAAGCTGTTTGGCATGCCTGCCAAGCACCAGCCTGATCTGATCTATCTGCGCTATGTTCCACTGTGGAAGGTCCACGTCTTCACCCTGGTGCAGCTCACCTGTCTGGTGCTGCTCTGGGTCATCAAGGCCTCTGCAGCAGCCGTAGTATTCCCCATGATGGTAATGGCCTTAACCCTCAATGATTGCATGTATGTCGTCTCATGTAGATGTGTGCAGAAACATCTACATGAGACATTAATGAGACATGAACACTGATACAGTCATGCTTGTGAGCCCTACAGGGGGTGGCCATTATTTCATATATTATAGAGGAGTAACCTTATAAAATCCTTACCTGAACCTCAAATCTTATTGAAGATATCCAGCATGAAGAACATGGACAAATAAATATGCTATATGAGGCCTCCTTAGATCGCAGCATAGTGTTTTTCTTCCACCTGCCTTGGTAACACCCAACTGGCCAGGTCTCTCTCTAAAGATCTGACCTTTGACCTTTTAACTTCATACCCAATTATTAACTCACCTGATTCTATTTACCTACTTGATTTAACTAATGCCAAAGGATTATTTTTTTATTATTATTTTTGCACCTGCGCTAATTTCTTTTAAATTGTTTTCACTACATGCACAATTTCCTCTAATATACATGTGAAGATTAAATAAATATAGATCATTTATTTCAGTTAAGAAATAAGGACTGCATGGTAAAACTTCTAAAATCTCTATAATTGCACAAGGAAGAGTTCACAACTCAACTTTCAAGCATGGCATCTCGACATCATTGTAAATGAAGGCAACCTCAATGATTCCTCAAGACTTAAGTAAAGGTTGAATGAATGAATGACATGTACATACAGTACATGGATATGCACAGTCTCACCCTCTCAATATAATATAATATACGGTTTTAAGTCCCATCAAATGGATTCAGTTTAGTCAATTTCTCACTGACTAACGCAGCGTGTGATTTTAGTCAACAAAAATACCTCTATCTCTATAATAATTTATAAGGGCTTTACACTGAATGTTCCATGAAAAACATTTACTGTCTTATAAGAATGGAGAAGTGCTGTATAACTTGGGTTCTTGTTTTAAACTCATTTCACTGATATAATTATGTTCCTTCAAGTATGTGGAGCCCACTAAGTACATCCTCTGTGTAGCATTTATAACCTAACCAGGAAACACTAAAATATATGTGCTAATCTCTACCTCAGAGCCAGGCCTAATATAAGCATGTGACATCAAACCTTGCGTGTGCCGCCTACAGCATCCCAAGGCAAGAGCCCAGAAATAGGACCAAAAGTGTAAAAGCAGATATCAAAACTGCAATGCAGGGGAAGTGTAGGTGGTTTCATAGAGCCAAATCGGTCGCAGCTTATCACAAATTACATGCTTTTTTTTTTCCCCAAGGACGGATATGGCAATTGTCTTCCAAAGGGTTTTTCGTTTTGTCATATTTTCACCAGAAATAGAATTAAATAAAATTATTCCTAATATTGGCATGATAGTTTCTGTTGACTAAATTAATAAAAATTTTGTTATAAAATTAATTATGAAAATGCTCTTTGACACAGTTATGTACACAAGGTGTGCTTCGAATGAAACTGGGTCTTCATTTTTATAAATTATTAAATTGTCTTTCTAGGTTCTGGCGCTGGTCTTTATCCGAAAGCTTCTAGACTTCTTCTTCACCAAGAGAGAGCTGAGCTGGCTGGATGACTTGATGCCTGAAAGCAAGAAGAAGAAAGAGGATGACAAGAAAAAGAAGGAGCGGGAGAAACTGGTAAAACTCATTGCTCTAATCCTGGTTATGGATGCCGTTTTGACTTTACATCTAGTCTGCAAGGAAACGTGGGAAAATAAGAACATGTATTTTCAATTATATTGTCTTTTCATGTCAGAAGTTGGGTTGTGTTTTTTTTTTTTTTTGTTTTTTTTTTTCCTTTTAAGTAAAGTTAACTTCCAAAATGGACAGAATAGGAATTGAATTAACCCAGTCTTTGTCTTTTACAGTTCCAGAGCTACGCAGGCAGATTTTCCCTTAATGCCCAAACTCTGTACAGACTTGTATGCATAAGGAATTCTATATTACTACACTGTATAATACTAAATGTTTCAAAATACTGCAGTATCTGTTATACTAAACTGTATACAATGTACTGTAAGTATTATTATATTATATTCACGCTATGTTCTTGACGACTTTGGCTTGTATTGGGGAATTATAGACATTATAGATGTAACAAAGCTGTTACATGTTGTTACATGATGTTGTCACACAGGAGGCGGAGTCGAGGCTGCAGGAAGAGGAGGAGATAGGAATGAAGGTCCACTATGACTGCTCAAACCGGCTCAACATCCCAGTCAAAACCCTCTCAGGGAAGTGAGTGAACCCTCCGTAAAACACACCTATTTACACTTTTTATCACATCAGAAAATTACATGACATGCATTATATCAGTTTATGACACATTATTAGCTATGCAGGTGCTAGTAATGTGCTCATGATAGCTTACAATGCCATATGAGCAACACTTACAGTAAATTGTTATCAAAAAATATACACTTCCTCATTCTTTATCAAAGCCTTCATGGCTGTGGCATTACTGTTGATCAGTCCAAAAACTTGAAAACAATGTAAATGCAGTTCATACTTTTATATATACAGTACAGTAAACTAGAGCTTTGTTCACATTTCAGATCCAAATGTATCTTAAAATGGTAGTGCCTGACGATGGTGGTCAGTTGTGTGTCATTGTGTCTATCTTGAACAGATCATACAGAATAGGACTAGTGACCCACGGCCTCCCAGTGGAAGAAGAGGTGGTAGGGGTGGGTGTCTGATGCATAACATCTGACCCACATGGCTGAGTTATAACCCTGCTCAGTGAGCGCATGGCCAAGCCTGTCACATCTCTTCAGAACAGACCATTTGGCTCTGCGTGATGTGTTGGTGTTCCTTTTTGGGGAAATGGTTGGTGATAAAACATCAAGGCCCCTCTTGAAATTAAACTAATCCTACCTTGACTAACTAACCAACAACAAGTACACAATCAACTCACTACAGACATTAATGGTTATATGTAAAATCCTCGCCTCCATTCCTGAATGTATGTTAACAGGGGAACGCTGACCGAAGAAATTTGGCGTCAGTCAGCCTTTTTGTGCTGTTTGTTTATCCTCTTATTCATGTGCACGTCTGTGTCTGCTTGTTTTAATTGTCTGAACCTCGCCCGCTGATTTGACGTCTACCTGCCTGTCTGCCCTCTTTGTGTGTTTATGTGTGTGTTTGCATTTTGGCATGTAGCTCTGATTCTGACCCCTTGGTTGTTAATATCTCTGATGAAATGGCCAAAAGCGGGGCGTGGAAAGCGGTGAACTCGGGTGCAGACTCGTGTGCCCAACCTGTGAAGCGTAGCGAAAGGTAGCTATGCCCTCTCCTGGATATGGTGCATCCCTGTATCGGCAAATCTAATGGTCATACGAACCTCTTAACTATAGACCCATACAGTGTGCAATCTACTCCGCTCAAGCAAGGAGATCAATTATTTTGGCTAATTCCTTTAAAACCATAACCTGTTAATTTTACAGTATGCTGACAGAATTGTAGCTTAAAAAATATCATTGAACAGACAAAATGATGTCATTTTAAAAGGGACAAGTCTTCATCTCTATAGTCATGATTAAGGGCTGCATATTTTAACACCATCCTCTCATGAGCCCCGTCATCAAGGCTTAGGTGTTAAAAGTGTATTCTGAGAGCATCATGGAATGAGCATTATCTAGCACTCTCCTACCTGACAAAATATCACATCAGCAAGTGCTTTCCATTCTTAACACAACCACAAAGTTGCACCGACACTCATTTCTCCTCCATCTGTCTCGTTTCTGTCTGCAACAGCCAGGAGAAGGTGGCCTGTGTTAGAGTCGATGTCAATCCAGATACACCGGGAGAGCACTGCACTGCCGAGACCTTCTTGTGATGGAGGAGGCCTTCCTTCCTGACACCTTGTCCCACACAACACTTCACCCCACTGACAGGCACCTTCTTGGTGGGAAAGGGGGCTTAGTACTACAGCGGGACGGCCTGCCTGGAGCGCTCCCTTCTTCAGGGCAGCAAGTCAGCCCCCCCGCAGGGCTGTGAGTCCACTGAAGTTCTGAAGTCTTTCATCTCCAGTGCACATACAATTGACTGCCATGCAGTAGAGTGCACGTTGCTGAGGAATGAATGAACTCTGCTGTTACTGCCCACCGAAGCTCACTGTTTGGAACCTTTTAAAACCCCCATCTAGTGAATCGTTATCACCCATCACAACCACAGATGCCAAAGGAAGGGGTCTCACTGGTGCAGATCTTGGATTGTTGTTGTGAATGTTTGAATTGAATTTTAGTTCTAACCCAGTGTATATTTTAATTTCAATTTTACCATGTTTTTTTCCATTATCATCTTAGCTGATTCATAGTACTGTACTGTACATTTTGGTTTTTAGCTCACATTGTGAGTTGTCCTGCACTGACTACCAATCTCCGTTTTCTTTTTTTTTTCTGTTTTCTTTTTTTTTGTCAGATTAAGTCCTCTCAATTAACGACACCAGCTTCAAAACACATTTGATTAAAGCCATTCAGGTCCTGTCAGTGCCAACTGATTATACTTCATAACTAGTCTGGTACAATAACTGACACAGACTAAAAAAAGAAGGTGCATTCATGTCGATATTACTACAACTACTACTACTAATACTACTACTACTCCCCCTCCATACGTCTTTGTAAGATGTGCTTATCAGCCGTCTCTCCTGACGCCGGGGGAATACTCAGTATTGATATTGCTGCTCACAAGTTGGTCACTTGATTTCTAGGTGAACCTCACTGTTCACATGTGCTGTTATAGAAACGTTGTGTGTAAATTCTTTTCATTCAAAACCTATTTCAGAGGCCATATGACGTCATTGTACTGTACAGTAAGCACTTTGGATGAGTTTGCCGGTAGAATATAGTTTCTTACCTACAATGGCCTATAGTGTATTGTGTTTGAAAAGGTTTCTTTTCCTCCCATACTGTTCATAGAGCTGTTGTTCAAATGTTTGTTAAAGAACTCAGGAATCAGCAATGATTTCTGACCGTGGTTACACTCAATATTTTTGTCACAACTCAAGACAGTAAATAACTGTCCAGTGTATTTCTCTTTCATTGCTGGGATCACAACTATTTTGATAAATAAATCATAACATATTATTATAAGGTGCAAAATAAAAGGAAAATGTTCATAACCCCGATCAGTTGCACCTGTTTTTATACTGTCTGTATCTTTTGTGTTTGTAATATGTGGTGTAAAGATAAATTGGTATGTTCAACATTACAGATGTAATTTTATGCAAAATATTTCTACAGTACTTGTAAAAACTATTGATGTATTCTATGAAGTTGTTCTCATTTTGCTAAGTGCAGTCCTGTTTTTAGCAATAATGCATATTCAGTACCATGCAATGTGTGGATCAATAGCTAATGATCAGGCGATGAGGAATTTGTCATCGATTTTGTGTCTTTCATTGGCTCTGTTGGTGTGTGTGGCTACAGTAACTATATGGACAGTAGCTTGCGTGCCTTGTCAAAGCTCTTTGTGTGCAAGTCTTGTGTTGATAATTTCAGTGTTCAAAGCAGATGTGCATGTACACACGGCACCGGAAATGCCAAAGACAGACCATCACCTTACTAGTTAATCCGTAAACAGTTCATTTGTTGAAGCTCATGTCTGTTGTAGTGTTATTCTAAGTCTGTGAAAGTCATAGCCTGAGCCACACCGACAACCGATATGATGTAACTCAAATATCAACTTCTCCCATTTATAAATGTAACTCAAAATACTGTTTGTGTGTGTTTTCCTGTCACAACTGTAGTATTTGTTCACAAACTGGGAGCTCTGTAATCAATATTGAGGAACTTGTTTGTTGTTTTTTTTTTAAAGGTCAGTGAATGTCAAATGACTCTACCGTTCAACATCAATAATGAATTCATTGACATTTTGCTAAAACCAAAATGTCATTTTGAGTTCAATCTTTGTATAATATTTGACAGTATTTGTCATTTCACAGGTTATTTTTTCCTTTATTTTGCATTTTCATCAGTACATTTGTGTAATCTGTGTTTAACATCTAACATCAGTGATTCAGTTCTAGATTAAAAGTTGGGTTTAACTATTAACTCAATGATCACGATAAAGTGAACAACCACCAACCAAAAAAGAAAAGCACTTCAGAATAGTATTGTTTTATTTTGATATAAATACCCTATTTTCATGTGACATCAGTCTGATACTCCCTGCAATAATGTGCACTAACTTCAGATCATATATTCGGCTAATAAAAGTGGATAAAGTATATCGCCAACAAAAGCACCACATCCCTGGTTGAATCCATTGTTCTGACGTACCATAGAGTCACATGACATTAGTGGAGCACAGAGCATCCTGTTCTTAGTTTGAATAACGACTTAGGACAAAGGATATTTTTTGTAATGACTGATTGGTGTAAAGCAATAAAAGTATATACATCGTGACTTGTTTCTGTCGTCATTCAGATCACAAAGCGCACCATGTATTGATCAGATGTTAGGCCTAATGGTTTATACAGGCGAAATAGATGCAGCTGCTTTGTGTGAATAACAGGAAGGTGTTTTCCCAGACAGAGAGAAACTAAGAGAACACGTCTGAACACAGCTTCCATTACACTAAGGCCAGGTCTGGCATCACCCACTGGGCAGGGTGTTGACCTTGATCCACTCCAGGGGTGTATTCCAGAAAGCGGGTTAAGTGAAAACTCTGAGTTTGTTAACCCTGAGATGAGGGAAACTCTGGGTTTTCCGTTCCAGAGAGAGAGGTAACTCAAACTCTGAGTCAGTAACTGACTGTGAGCCTAACCTGCTCGCTGGCAGGTTTTCTTTTACAAACCCTGAGTTTCTCCCTGTCTCCTCCCTCCTGCTGAGCCTGAAGCAGCTGTCGGACATGGGGCTTCCTTTCCTCGGTAACCCGATAGATGTTGAAGCCTTACGTCGGGAGACGATTTTGAGACTCCGATTAGATGTACTATCATTCCCTGATGAGTACCTAATTGAACGTCACCGTTTTTCGTCACACTATCATTTATCTGAACAACATTCTCCGGCCTTACATCTCCAATATTACACACTGCCGATGTGCTCTCAGATCAGAGCAAATTCTTTGCGTTGCTCTTCGTTCTTTTGCCAACGGGAGTTTCCTTTAAAACATTGGGATGCAGAACACATCGGGAAAGCGACTGTGTGTAGAGCCATATGAAAAGTGTCCCTTGCACTTAAATGCTTACTGCACATGCGGCAGGTTGGCCTAGCGGTTAGAGAGACCGACCCATCTCTGGAGGGTTGCTGGCTCAATCCCCGGCACCACCAGGAGGGTGCTGTGAGCTGGTGATTGGAAAATGACTGGTGCCACAGCTACCAAACACTGCCAAAGTGCCCTTGAGCAAGGCACTTGATGCCTGCACTGTCCTCTGACCTGGAAAAGTGCATGTGTGTGGGGTGAAGTGTGTATATCTAGTCAGAGGTACACAAAGAAACAAATTCACTGCATGTGTGTGTGTTAGTGCCAAATAAAGTTGATTTCATCAACCAGTTCTTCTTCTTAGTAGTGTTCCCTGGCCACAAATGTGATAGGCTGCATTGATGGCACACATATCCCTATCACTGCTCCTTCAGTTAATGAAGGAGACTATGTGAGTTGATGTGCAGGTACATTGACTACTATCTTACAATAACAGAGACTATACATCACAATATACTGCAACTAACATCTCACATTCTCTGCACTGTCAAGATCATATGTGATGCAGCACACATGATCAGGAATGTTGAAGCCAAGTGGCCCGGCTCCGTGCATGACTCACGAATGTATCGTGAGTGTAGCCTGAGCAACAGCTTTGCAGATGGTAAGTAAAGCTTTGTACAATATCATTCCCTTGTCTCCCTCTTTTAACACACACTCAAAATGTATCCACTATATTATTACAGGAGAGTTTGATGGCTACCTGCTTGGTGACAGAGGGTACCCATGCCAGCCCTCTCTGTTGACCCCTTACCCTGACCCTGAGCCGGGCCCCCAACAGCGGTTCAATGTGGCCCACTGCAGGACTAGAGCCCGCGTTGAGATGACATGGATCAGAGAATCAATCAATAGGAGAGACCTCACTGTCGGGTGTCCAGTCGGCATTGGAGTTGGACACAGATCAAATCCAGGCTGCATCTTCATCAGATGGTAGGACGATGTGATTGTATTTGTAAGACGTCCAGTCCGTGTGATCAACCCATTACAAGTTTAATAATCTTGTATTGCTATGAATGGGGACAGTTCGGCAAATACGCCATTTCAGCCTATTAGGTTTTTTTTTTCTACAAGGCCACTGAAACATCTTGTTGTTGTTGAGGTTTGGCACTACTGTAACTGATTTTTCATAAAGAATAAGCCGTTCTAAAAGCCTTCCCGCATGTTTCCAAACACACAAACAAATTCCTGCACGTTTCCAAACACGTAGAATTTGATCGTACCAACGAACAAATTCAGATACGAACAAAATTATGAATCAGACTGTTTGTAGAAACGTTCGTATGAACGCTTTACGATCAAATCTGATCGTGGCCACGTTTCGTGAATGAGGCCCATTGATACAATGGCACAAAACAGGGCCATTGACCAAAATATATTGTAAGCTTGACTAACTTATCTAACTTACCTCACCATTTGCCCACTGTGGCAAACTGCAGTATGAAAGATTATTTTTGGTTTAGTGTATAGACATATACACTATAATACTATACTATACAATAATGCAACTGTTCCTCAGCCTGTGCTTTCTGTCATGACACCTCTGATGTGCCATTTAATGACAAAAGGTGGCAGCAGAGATCTGACTTAGACACCACAAACAGCTACATACTGTAGGCATGTTATTAAAGAAATATACTTCCTTACCCACAACATCTTTTGAGTCATTCTCGTTTTAGAAGTTTCCAGACCTCCTTGATTAGCTACAAATAATTCCTTTTAAATCATGTTCTTTGAGAAGCATTTTGTGACATTACTTGCAAACACATTGCTATTAGATGACCACATGGAGTCACATCAAAATGAATCATGTGTTGGTACAGGCTAGGGTGGTAGAGTAAATGTGTCTGACCCTTTGAGGGCTAAGGTGACACATTTTATGGGAGAAGCAATGTCTATCTGTATCCAAACATACTCTGGGGAGGAAAGATAGTATAGAAAAGGACGCAAAATCCAATGTGACCATTCATGGTCCCAGCATTCATGGGCACAATCACAGTGAGCAGCATCCAGACAAAAGCTGGTGTATTTCAGCTTCAGTGGGTGAGTAACTAACCTAACCAAACTTTCAAGGTTTAGAGATATTCTTAAGATACATTTTTTTTAACAATTGAACACACTAACAGAGAAGTGAGCAGGATCTCCCAGGACTAAAGGAGCAGTTATATGTTTATGAAAGACTTTCAAAACAAGTATTTGTCTCAGTCAGTGTTAATGTTTTGCAGGGTAGAGTGCCAAGTGTTGCTTGCTTCCTTCCCAGGTAGGGACCCCAACAGAGTCCGTGGCACCAGTGCACATTGTGTATAGCGCAGCAGGCTGTAGTTTCAGGGTGGAGGTGGGAGAATTAAAGAGATATTTATACCCACTGTGGGTTGTCATTACTGGTATGTATTGCTTGCCATGATTGCCATCATGAAGTAGCAGTTATAGGTTTATGTTAGAGCGTCAGTTCTTTACGTATTCCTGCATGACTGTATCTTGAGGGCAATGTTCTATACTTTTCACTGACCTACTGACAAAGAAAGTCAGCATAGGTCAACTTCCAGTGCCGCCACAGGCCATTTGTGAATTAGTTAGGGCTCTGGGCAACAGGCTACTTCAATTAATGACGTAGTCTCCATGACTTTCAACAAAAATACCATGTCATATCCTGATGATAGTGGGTTCAATGACTACACCAAGTTCATGAAAGAGAATAATCTTTAGTTAACGTGCTCTAATACTTGCACATTCCAGCCAATACAGCCGCTGTTTGCACAGATCATGACATCTTGCTTTCTTAAAATAAAAGTATAATGCTTTTAATTAACAAACCATGTCTTTGCATTGCCTAGTATTCTAGCTGTATGAACTTTATGAATT
>OOFE01023141.1:2977-13253 GCA_900323365.1 Monocentris japonica | reverse complement strand
ATTAACTTGGCATGCTGTTATTAATGAATGCCCATTAGGACTTCATGTGAGAAAATGATTGTACATTACTCTCTACAACAAGAGTCCTTGTCTAGCAGATGTTCTCAGTTGATGTGTGCTCAGCTGTATGTTGTGTCTCTGGACTCTCCCTGGCTATGGTTGGTTCCTACACAGAATAGCACCATCTCCAGTCTGTACCATATACGACCTGGGCTGCACTTGGTTGAGTACCATTCCTTTCTGTGTCCATGTGTTTACTAAATGTCGTATGGACCAAGTCCCTCTCCTTGGCAAATCTGTGGAAGCTTGAATTGGCAAATTGTGGTCCACTGTCAGTGACGATCTCAGTTGCTGTGGGGTATCTTGTGATTACTGCGTCTCCAGTGGTTGTGTTGAGCCTACAGACCTCTGGTTAAAGGAAGTATAAGTTTTTTGAAGACTTCCCCTTTCCCCTGACATTATAGGTCAGCAGCTACCATATGACGTCTGCTAGGTACTGGATGTAGCTTTAGTGGTTCTACAGGGTTATGTTCTATATTTCAGGCATGTGGAGAAATTTGATACCTCATTTGTCAGATCCTGATTGATTCTCAGCCAGAACATCTTTTCTCGTGCTCACATACACTTTTCAATCCCTACGTGTACTTCGCAGATCTTTTTGAGTATCTATTTCCTTGTGCGCTTTAGGACAACTACGTTGCTTCCTTGATAGTTTATTCAGTTCTGCACTTCCAATAATCAGCAATTTCATGTGAGCAGCCTTGTTTTGGCCAGCCATCTAATGTGGTTCTCTTCAGTTTCATCTTTGTTTTGGATCTGCCTTCACATCCTCATCTGTTTTGGTGTTGGCTGGTTCATTTGGGTCTATAGGAGTGTATGACACATTTAGTAAGAAGCTTCGTAGTCTGTTCATCATTCTTTGGATTCTCAGTGGTCATTCAGTGGTTTAAGGAACAAAGCAATCAATGGTTTATGAGTCTCTACACGTCCTGATATAAACTGATAAAGTCTCTGCGATGGTGATGAGTAGCTCTTTTTCTATTTGAGCATATCTCTGCGTCATTCATTTCACCTTTCTGTGAAACAACTGCTCCAAGCCCACTTTGTGATGAATCACATGAAATTTTGATGGGTCTCACTGGATCATAGAACTTCAAAACAGGATCTTGTGTGAGCATTTCGTTCAGCTCATGTTCTTTTCAGTAACGTGTCTCAGTAGTGTCATTTTCAGAGAAGTGGCATGTTTTCAATTACTGATACCTTTCTTGGGTCAGGTCTGATGCCCTCACTGTTGATGTCTCCAATGAACTTTAACTGTCACATTAAATTGGCGCTAACTTGTTTGGTCTATTTGATGACTCTTATTTCAAACATGACTCGCACCACATAGGTGCAGAGAACAGCACTTGCACAGTAGGGTAAATGGTGGACCTATGCTGAAACTTGCTAAGTCGAATTAAACAATGAAATCAAACTATTGAGTGTCTATTTTTCACACGTTTGTTTTGTATATTCTTCTGGAGGAAGCGATCAGATCCCGCCTTTGACCAGCTGCTCTTGCCACACGGTAGGTCGGCATTTTTTCCTCCCAAGATTTCAAATGGGTCACGTCTGGATTTAAGATGAGTAGATGCAAACGAATTACAGCTTTCAAGAGGCCAGTTGGGCCTTGCAAAGTTATGACCTTTGACCTGGGTTAACAGTTAACAGCTAGTGGTACGTAGCCAAAGCCATGTGCCTAGGTACATTAGTTTAATTAACACGGATTAATAAGATTGATCGAAGCAACTTACCGAGGATAATGGCAATATTCACAAACTCCCTTAGAGTGATCGAGATACAATATTGGAATTAAACTCAATTTACTTTAAAAAGGGTTGTTGGCAGTCATCACTGTCTGCTCCGTTTCACAGTAGAATGTGGATCGATTCCCACCATCCTCTAGCTACCCTCATAGGCATGATAACATGCTTATCATGCAATTAATACTAGTACTTGAATAAGGCCAATCTTAAGAAAAGACATTTTATGTATTTTTAGACCAAAACCATTCTAGTTCAGATGCCACATGATTTAGGACTATGTCTGGCTGTAGCAGAGCTTTTTGGACTAAACAAAAAAATCTTATTTGAATACAGCCACTCCTACAAACTGGAAAATATACTAATAAACCAATTTCAACAAAGACAATACTTGTTCAGGTTGATAAACAGAAGTAGTACTATGATTATGGTACAATATTACAAAGGTGCTTGCTGTCCCTATATGACAAATTACAGTAACAGACACAATCTATCCTTCTACCGTAGCAGATTATTACTTTGACTATTCCAAGAATTCAGAAGCAATCCTTGTATTTAGCAATCACATTCTAGTGCTACTGTCACTTGACAATTCAAAACCTGTCTTGGTTTCACAACATTCTTCTGTGGTGTCCAGCAGGTCCATATAAAGTGATTCCATTAGCTAGAGTTGTGAACATGTGTGTTCAGGTTACAGCAGTGACATCTGTCATTGGTGTTCCAAGTCTTAGATATGGAGGAGACTACTGGGGAACTAGCTTTACCTTGCAGCAGAAATAGTTCCCCTAAGCAGGTAGGAGATGGAAGTTGTCCTCCACTTAAATGAAGCATGTGTTCCTATAGAGAACTGTGGTGGGTCTGGTGCCCGTGGTTCAGTTAGCAGCGTTGGGCGGGCCCTCTGGGATGAGTGACATGAAAAAGGTTATGATGAAGGACCAGGTGGAAGACAGGAAGCCAGTGTGGGGGATACTGTTGGGATCCTCTGCTCCTTCCTCTCCACTTTCCCCATCATCATCCAAGCCTTCGTCCATCACCCGTTCCTGATCAGGATAAGATAATTATATCACAGTCAAATGAAAATAAAGCATAATAAAAGGTTACTACCCTCTTAAGTGTGCTTGCGATCATGTTTTTGTATCATCTGTGTTTAAGAAATATTGATTAAATCATCTCAACATTTCAAAATAAATGTTTAAATATATTTCATACTCTATGGTTCATATTGGTAGTTGTGCATTAATACATAATTACACAAGAACTTAATGGTGTGGAGACTGTGTGACTGTAGAGGACAGTGGTACAATCAAACCCACGATAAAATGTGTTTTTAATAACCAAAGATGTTACATTTTCTGCCATTGAAAGCTTTTCTCAAAACGCAAGTAAAAAGTAAAATGGGACTTACAGACTCAGGCAGCACATAATGATTTTTTTTTCAGCTGTAAGAATAACAACAGCTGCGTTCATGTAAAGAATGAGTGCGGCATAATTACCACATACAGATGTGTTGAATACAGTCAATGGTGCTTTAGTACCCCGGCAAAGGCTCTCTGTGAGCTCAAACATGTTGGTACGGTTTATACTTTTGCCTTTCCATGTCACTGAAGGTTTGCTAAGTTACTCCTTACTTTAGTGTGCCTCAGATATTATATATATATATAAAATATAGGCACAGATCAGGAAGCTACTTACTGTACTACAAAGACAGACCTTGTTTGTTTGGTAGTTTAGTATCATCAGCTTTTCAAATACTGATTTCCAGTGCTTGTATTCTCGTGGGAAACTAGTCTGTGAAAACCCTATAATGAGCCGGAAATTGGCTTCGCAGTGAACAACTGTAAGAATAACAATCGTTGTCACTGAGATACTACTTGGATCAGGCTGGGGGAATGTTCTTTGTCAAGTTGAGATGGATGAGGGAGGCGGCTACCATTTCTTGTAAGTCGTGGTTCTCTAGTTCTCCCTCCATGTCATCCTGATGGGCCCCATCTCCAGGGAGTGGGAGTTCATTCTCGAGGTTAAAGGGAAACCAGCCTGCTTGGTGCCTGCAAGGACACAACAAATTGACATCAGAAAACATTTTGCAATCCGCTTGATATGACAGGGCACTACTACTACTACTACTACTACTACTACTACTACTACTACTACTACCACCACTACTACTGGCCTTGAATGCAACACTGCACTTTTTGTACATAACGTTTTGTGCAGAGTAAAACAGGAGAAAGTCTATTGGAGACACAAAACCACATTCACCTCTGGGATACGTAACTGCCTTTAAATGAATTAATTTACAAAACATAATGTGCAAAGAAAATCTAATTTCAGGTTTTACTTTTTTAACGGAGCTATGGTCAAAGAGAAACCGCCATCATATCAGAGGTGGGTGATATGACTGGCCGATATTAAAAACGTATTTAACCAAAAAGGCTCGGGCTGCATGATACTGACATATGTGATGAGCAATTAACTTGTTGGATATTGCGATGGCGATATGACATGCAATATAACGGTTGTAAAGCAATTTCGACCCTTCGCGTTAGCAGAGTTCATGTGTTGTGACATGCTTGGGCATGTTGACATCTGAAGGAAAATCCAACATGGAGGAGTCTCTAATTATGGCAGTGTCACGTCATCCAATTTTATACAACACTGATCTAAAGGACAAAAATAAGCCAAGAAGAGATGCAGCCTGGCTCGCAGTCAGTTGTGAGACAAGACTAGAAGATACATTTATGTGCATGACTTGATAGAGGTTTTTAAGTTACCTTAGCGACGCTAGCTAATAGCTAACTAGCTACCACTCAGCATCAAGGACAGCATCACAGCTGAGTCGCAGCTAGTTAGCTATTAGCTACTGGCTATGATGCTAGTTGGCCAGTACCAGTGTCCGAGTTGAGTACTTAATTTAAAAAGGTGGAAAAGTATTGTGCCACTAAGTAGATAACAGAGGCACCCAGCTCAAATACCCGCCCTATTACACAACATCATACGCTTTTTTGTAGCCAAGAGTGAAAAAATAAATCATTCTGACGGAGCCTGATATTGCAACCCTTTGCCATGTGTATATTGCAGGTTTATAAGTTCACATCACAATGACAATGAAAAAAAAACAAAAACAAAAGGCCAATATCAGCAAACCGATATGTCGGTCTAACCACAGATAAGATACAGGGGGTCAAGAGGAAGAAGCACTCACAGGTAAAGCACCAGCATGGCCCCCATCACCATGACAAAACGGCTGAAGGACGAATAGAAGTACACCATACTGAGTAAGATGGCGGCGCGTGACATTGTGCACACCCAGTCCAGCCAGTCCCGGTTTTGCTCCTCCTCATTCAGGACCTCCCCTCCCTGGGCGTTCATGTGGACCTCAGGGTTGCCACGGCGATCCACCGGAGGAGGCTGGTTCAGAAGATCCGATTGGTGTGACTCGGTCAAGGGCTGGTCTGGCCTGAGATGTTGAGAGGAGGCAGCCAACACCTGACTGGAGGGAGGGAGGTCGAGAGGGAAGTAGAAGGCTGATGTAAGCAATGCTGAATTGTAACACTGAATTGACTGAATTGTTTTTTTTCCCCAGACATAAGCTTGGCAAACATTTACTAGAAATGGTGAGACAGAAACGTGAAGGGACTTACTAATGCATGTAGTATTGCCAGGCATATAGCTGCTGCCACCACATTAGTGTCATGGGGTTGTAATATGCTGGCATGTTTGTGGGAGGAGCCGGCTGAGGGGGGTGCTGGTTCCATGTAGAGCTGGCAAAGACAGGAGGTAAGAAAACACCAATATTAGTCTTCTACAATATTCTGAGATTTCTTCAGAAGTTATCATACAGCAATAGCCTAGATCATTTTCTGAACAGAAATTATAATGACTTAACAAGAATTTTTTCAAACCAATGGGAGCTCTGCATTAGCATGATGACAATACTGTATCTCTATCTTTCATATATTCTATTTGCTATTGTCTTCATTAAGTTTTATTTGTTCTATTGTGTTGTATTATCTATATCCTATTCTTCCAATTTCCCCAGGGACATCATTAACGTTTCATTTGAAGACATTAGCACGGATGCTTACCCATACAGAAAGGCTGGGTGCATCGGGTGGTAAGGGAAGGGGCCCGCTCGCTGCCTGAGTCCATCCAGGCTCTCTCCAGTAGAAGGTGATTGGCTATCCTGACTGGTGGAGGGCGTGTTAGAGTTTTGAAGGGCCTGTATATGGAAAAAGGTCTGAATATTACTAACAATTTATGGTTCACCTTGGAAAAAGTGAATGTTTTTATTCACAAGGAGCTGTAAATTACTATAGAGAGGTATGGATAGATGATGAAAGGCACGCTGTGATGATGAAAGGAATGGCAATGAATGGATAGGCGTGAGGAGAGTGTGGTTAACACACCGTGGGACCAGCCGAGTCCTCCAGGGACTTGTTACTGCGACTGCAGTGGGGCTTAGGGGACCCAGGAGGTGTACGAGAGGCGCACACCAGATGGAGCATGTGGTACTCATCCTGCTGCAGAAGCCATCAGGGGTCATTAGCAAAGACATTATTGCACTAATTGCCACTGTTTAAAGAAAAACCATTAAAAGAGATCAACTTATTAAGAGAATATGTACTTTATTGGTGTACTGGCAGCCTAGTGTGACTACTAGGGTATTGCTGAAAACTTTTGGACACTGAGACAGATTCCAATGCTGCAAAGTCAATAGCTGTCCTAAAACTATTTTTGATAACATTACTATCAGTAGTAGTTAGTAGTGTGTAACATTTATAAATGCCATCTCCTATTCTAAATAAAAAAAACAAACCTTACTCAAATGATTTTCTCAATAAAATGCCCTCCAGCTCGTAGCACTAGGTAGTGTTTTTGGATACACAGCCTTAGTGTTTTCAGCTTTAGGATTTTTAAGCCAGCATCATCCTGACAAACCAGGTCTGCCACAACAGAGAAGACCTACCTTCCTGAGTACATCTTTCAAGGTAAAGTGATCCAAAAGGAGCCTCCCAGAATACACCAGCCTCTGGTCCTTGGAGCTCTAAAAATACATTATTATCATGATAAAGGGGCAACCATGTATAGAATATTGTTCACTTAATTTTGGTTGTCCTGTGTGAAATCCCATAATAATAATATTAATCATAACAACATTCAAATACAAATATATTTCTAATCATGAAAAAAGGAAACTTAGTAATGTAGATCACAGCATCAGAAGACAGAGATGCTGTGAGGTAAGTGATGAGGAGGGACTCATTGGAAACCTCAGTAGGGATAAGTGGGTCTTAACAGTGGATTAGACTGATTGTACAACAAGGTCAAAGTGTGCCTTCTCTGAGCCAACACTGAAATAGGATCATTCAGAAATGTGAATTACCCATTCTAAAATCCAGCCACACTGCAACTGCAACTCTTGCATTTTAGATTCAAGCTGCCTCCCTATCAAATATTCCAAACCTAGTATGCAGTCGTTTACGCTGACAAAAGTACAGCATTTCCTGAGATTAGGCTACAACTTCACAAGGGAGTGTGTGGGCCTGGTGCCCTGTGTGTTTACAATGATTGCATTAGAAGAACTCCTGAGCAGAGCGGAAACATGGCAAAGTCAGATTAGCAGTACAATACGAATTTCACCGCCCTGCATTCAGTGTGACGTCAAATCTACAGACTAAGGCCAAGAGGCTCTTTCAGCTATACATGTAGGTAGGACAGCAGAGCCATAGTCAGTAGACTATGATTGTGTCAGCCCTTCATTCATTATAGAGAATGTTGTCAAGATTACTCAACTGTGTCAAATGTAAAAGGTTTCAACATTATTGTGAATCACACAAAAATGTAATTTCCAAGAATTCAAACAGCGAACAAAAACAGAAACCAGAAACCAACATTTTGTTTGCCAATCTATTTACAGTAGTGACAAGATTAGCCACGGAAAATGCTCCATTCCACACAAAGACCTCACATCTAAGTAGGCTGCGTAACCTACTTAAATAACTCACTTAACATGGAGCTAGTCACAGCTCCACACCGAAGAGAACACTTAGTAGTATAGATTATCGGCTGAAACTGTGTGATAAAGTGTAGTTCAGAAACCTGAAAGCATACCATTATTAGTGTCTTGATTGACAGATTGATGACAGTGATTTATACCATTTTATCATAAGCTCAGCAGAAGAGCAGTGCTCTTTATGATGTCTAATAGCAAGGGGAGGAGATTTGAAATATGGCTATACTAGGTCTGGGGTAGCCTTAAAGTAATAATCTGTGCCATTTTCTACTCTGCTAATCTATCGCCAACTGATATATCATAATAGTGATTTAACCTATATCCAGCTCATGAAAGCTTTTAGAGTTGCTACATTTGCTGTTCTAAACCCGGCGTTGTGTAGCTCTTTCCTGGGAAAAATCCTCTGGTGCACAAGAAACCAAAGATGTCTCCAAAATAATAAAACAAAAACAATGATTTTGCAGATCACTTTAACATAAAAGACCCAAATTGAGACTGGAAGGTCACTGGGACTCCTGAGATAAACGGGGTGGGCAAAGTAAGTAAATAATTAATGCTTTCCCCTGCCACAGAAACTACTGTTTGAGTATGAAGCAGGGTGTTGCTGAAAAAGAGCATGCATGTTCAACATACATTCCATGATATTCTGAGACATAGGCCAACAGTTTCCTCTCAGGAAGCTAGTTCTGAATGGGACTGTAAGAGTTTATGACATTTATCAACAATCCATAATCATTATCAAATTTAACACAACTCACTACCTGGATTTGAATATAAAAACCCCACAGAAGCATTTATACAGGATATAACTTTCCCTTGTCTCATTTAACAAGGATGACCGGCTGCCTAGAATCCAGGCTTGGATGAAAGAGGGAAAGGGGGTGGGAGAGAGTAACATGCTAGATCTCAGGGGAAATTAATACAATAATTCACATTCTCATCTCAGTATCAGAAATAGGACTACTCACTGGTTTACTGGGGTATACATCTGACAGGTGGGCTTTAAGTTTCTCCACTGTCCAGTTCTGGTAACAATTGATGGTCTGGTCAGTGTACTTCTGGTTGGGTGCCTTGATGACAAGGGTAACAGGACTGTCCACAAGACCTTGATCCATGACTCAAAACCATCTGTCTTCAATGGAAAAAACTTGATCTTGACTGCTCTGTGTGCTAGTAATTTTCTAATGAGTTCCTTACATCAAAATATGATGCAAACTGCAGCTGCAAGGTGGAGACAGCACACAGCTCGAGCCTGAGGGGGGAGATGGTTTACATAAACCAAATCTTTATTTAAAACTACTTTCAGCAGTTAGTTAGTTAATACTACTAGCTTATATGATGGAGTATTAAGGGTTTATGCGGAGACTGAACAAGTTAAGACTTGGCACTGGAGAAACGTTAATATTACACAGAGATTTACTCGCTTGAATGCACTATGTACTATGTGCACTATGCACTATGTACTCTGAGACACATTTGAACCAGATTAACGTTTAAGGGCACAATCGCAAAAGCAACTGGTCTGGTGTAACATTAGCCCGTACAAAGAGGGAAAGAAAGAACAACATGTATCTGGGCTATGGTAACGTTATAGAAATTAGCTACCGTGGGCTTCCAGCTACTACTAGAAACAGTTAGCCAAACAACTAACGTAGCAAAAGTTGTTAGCAAACTTAGCTAGCCAAGTTAAAACGATCTCATTAAAGCAAGCGGCCTCAAACTAAAAGCTGATTGATCCAGTTTGCCTACCTCCGTTAGCTGCAGTAACCGAAATTCCTTCAAATTGTAACCACAAGACCTTGAAAACAGACAGTTTGCCGTTGACTCCTGAGACTATGTGCTAATCGCCCCGTTAGCAGCAGAAGATGGAGCAGCGCAGTGCGGAAATGACGTCACGCAAGTATAAAACAGCTGATCAAGCAGCCGATTTCCTGATCATTCAAAAGAGCGACTGCTACCCTGAGAAAAGTAACACACCATTTAATGATTTTGTTTTTCCTTTCTCTTTTTGAGACTAAATGTTTGTTATACAGGGGGAGTGCGATAATGAAACCAAATGTAACAACAACAACACTAATAATAATAATAATAATAATAATAATAACAATCATAATAAACAACTTTATTCATATTCCTAAAAGCAGAAATTACAGTGTGTTTCTAAAGAGTGCATGAAAGCAAGAATGGAAAAATAATAGTAAATAGTAAGAAATAGTAAGACATTAATTTTTTCAAAAGAAAAATAGTTGAACAAAAATACATAAAGAAAAACAAAATGTATAAGCAGAAGAAACAACATGATTAGAATGTGCAAAGACTGCATAAAACAATTCGATTAAAGTGCATGATTTAAAAGAATACTGAATTTGCAAGCCTAGGTAGAGTTGATAAGGTTAGACTACTTCAAACTAGATTAGAACATTTTTAGATGTAGCTAAACCTTAGACCGAAAACTCCCTGT
>OOFE01023140.1:0-11261 GCA_900323365.1 Monocentris japonica | reverse complement strand
CTTGTCAAAGTAACATCGACATGAATGCCAAGACCCAAGATTTCCCAGCAGAACATTGCCCAGAGCATCGCACTGCCTCCGCCGGCTTGCCTTTTTCCCATAGTGCATCCTGGTGCCATCTCTTCCCCAGGTAAATGACGCACACGCACCCCTGGCCGTCCACATAATGTAAAAGAAAACGTGATTCATCAGACCAGGCTACCTTCTTCCATTGCTTCATGGTCCAGTTCTGATGCTCACGTGCCCATTGTAGGTGCTTTCGGCGGTGGACAGGGGTCAGCATGGGCACTCTGACCGGTCTGCGGCTATGCAGCCCCATACGCAGCAAGCTGCGATGCACTGTGTGTTTTGACACCTTTCTATCATAGCCAGCATTAACTTTTTCAGCAATTTGTGCTACAGTATCTCTTCTGTGGGATCAGACCAGATGGGCTAGCCTTCGCTTCCCACTCACATCAGTGAGCCTTGGGCACCCATGACCCTGTCGCCAGTTCACTGGTTGTCCTTCCTTGGACCACTTTTGGTAGGTACTAACCACTGCATACCGGGAACACCCCACAAGACCTGCCGTTTTGGAGATGCTCTGACCCAGTCGTCTAGCATCACAATTTGGCCCTTCTCAAAGTCGCTCAGATTCTTTCAACACATCAACTTCAAGAACTGACTGTTGATTTGCTTCCCAATATATCCCACCCCTTGACAGGTGCCATTATAACAAGATAATTGATGTTATTCACTTCACCTGTCAGTGGTTTTAATGTTGTAGCTGATCGGTGTAAAATGTGTGCCATGATTTAGGCCAGATGCCATGTTGGAAAACTCTGAAGCGCTTGGTTGTGTGTTAATTTACTACTTATTCAATTGTCTAGACAGTCACAGAGGAAGTTTAGGGACACATTCTAGTTGGTAGAGAGCATCCCTAAATCTAAGCCATCTTTTCATGGAAAACCTCAATGGATGGACAGTAGATAACATAATCATAGATAATCATGCCTGAAAGTTTGTGAACCCAACAGGGGGTTGTCATTATTTCATATATTATAAAGAAATATTGTTATAAAATCTAAACCTCAAATGTTAATGAAGATCTCCCAAATAAAGAACATGCACAAATAAATTATATACTTTCATTGCTTATTCAACAAAACTGATTTATATAAGAAACACTTAGATATCTCTGTGTGCAAATATACAGTATGTGAACTTCAATCAATAACTTGTAGCACCTCCTTTAGCAGCGATGACTTGGAGTATATGTTTCTAATAGCTAGGGCTAGGCGTTATGGCCTAAAATGTAATGTTGCAGTATATTTTTCATTTTGGATGGTAACGGTATATATCACAGCAGGGTTTCCCACAACGCTTTATAGGCAAGCCCAGCTTTAGCTCTCGGACTGATGGTCGGACGTTCTGTTCATGCATTCTCTGGTTTCTGTCAGAATTCATGGTTCCCTTAATGGTGTCAAGTTGTCCAGGTCCAGAGGAAGAAAAACAGCCCAGAACATGACACTCCCACCACCATGCTTGATTGTAGGGAGGTTGTTTTGGTGGTGGGCAGTTTTAGGTTGTCACCAAACATGGTGCTTTTGATTGCAAACAGTTCAATTTTGGACTCATCTGTCCAGAGAACAGACTTCCAGAAATCTGTAGGTTTGTCCAGGTCGTCTGGCAAACTGAAGACGGGCATCTTTGTTATGTTTAGACAGCAAAGGCTCTTCCTGTTTACCCTAGTGTGAAAGCTATTCAGTGTTCTTAATGTTGACAGCTGCACAATGACATTAGACGCAGCAGTGGAGGCATGTCGATCTCTGGATATTATTCTTTGATTGCCTTTTTACTAGTTTTAATATTTTTCTTATGGCTTTTGGTGATACTTTAAGAGTCTGTCGGAGTCTGCACTAATTTCCTTTAAACTGTTAGCATTTTACTAGATGCACAATTTCCTCTAAAAAACATGAAATTGATGAATATAGATAATTCATTTCCAATTAAGAAAAAAAAATATTTTGATTCAGTAAGAATTGCATGGTAAAAACTCTACAACTGCACAAGGGGTTTACAAACTTTCAACCAGGACAGTATGTAATAGGCTCTTGCCTTTTTTTCCTGTCTGGTCCTCTAAGGTTCCTGCCAGCTAGCAGATGAGTCTTGGGATACATTCCAGAATTTTTGGGGATAGTTAAAGTAAAATAAACCACCCACTCTGGAATGAACACTGGATTATATTCTATCATCTGGATAGAGGATTTGGCAGATTTTTTCAGATTCATATCTACCTCAAGGATCAGTTCTGGAGAACATTAAGTCTAGATGAAACATAGCCTCACAGTCTTTTTGGTTTTGCGTATGTGTTTGTTTAAAATAACAACTTGAAACCAACATGAATGATTGAACAACCTACCACATATCTTGGCATTGGCCAAAGAGGCTGAAATAATGAAGGTATACAGCAGTGTTAGCTCAAAGTTGAGAAATAACTTTCCATGACACCCTGCAGTTATATGAAAGGCAATAGTGGCTAATGAGTGAATCAGGCTTGAGGCTATTTTAGCCATGAGCTGAAATGAGGTGGTATAAGCAGCAGCATACCATCACTATATAACCTCTAAGACATCACAACTTGTACTGTAGTGATACCTGTATGTAATTCTATATCTCTTAACAACATCTTGCATAAACGCCAAGCTTTGAAGGTGATTTAGTCTATCTCCTGATGTAGAGAGACGTGGGGAGACGGCCATGGTTTTACAGTGGAGCTCAACGCCCCGGGAAACATCAGGCCTACTCTGCCTCCCCTTCAAACAAGCCTGACAGGCAACCAGTGCTCTGGTTCTGATTCGGAAGGCATTTATGGCAGAAAACACACAAGCCTTCATCCTCAACAAACACCAACTGGGCCAGAGTGAAGTCAGTCTTATAAGTGTGTCCCAGAACAGTACCACAACGCAGCGGTAAGGCACTTGGTTAGTTGGATGCTGGATTCCCCTTGAATTGTATTACACACAAATAACAGAAAGTGCTAGGAGTGGAACTAGAAACAGGCAATCCAGAAAACTGTGGTAGGTCTACAGACAATGACTGACAGTAGTGTGATCTACGGTTGTGTGATTGCAGGGGGAAGAAGGGGAATAAACTGTAGACGAGTACTTTAGAAGGCACAGCTTTAACTCCTAGACTACCATCTGCAATAAGGGTAGCCCACGTGGGGCATTTGCCATCTGCAGTTGTTGTCTGTCTAAGCAGGCAAGAGTTCTCTTACTACAGAGCATGTTAACAGTCAATATGATGCAGTATTTGATCTGGAAAAAAAAATATAGGCAAGTCTAGAGAGTTTGGGAAAGAAGTGTGATTCACCATTTCTCTCTGTGCATCCCTGAGGTCCATTAAATCACTGTCTCTAGTCCCATCTCACTCTGCCCTACTCTATTCTATCCAGTCAGTGAGACACTCAGCAAGAAGCCAGCCAATGACACATTATCAAACCATGAGAGCTGCAGCCAAATCCTGACAATGGAAACTTGCCAAACCTTACCAAACTCCCTGCTGTTTTTAATACAAAAGGAAAAATCTAATCCATAAATGGACCTTTCTGTAAGGGCTCTGAGGCCTGAGGGGGGGTGGTTAGCCCTAATAGCCACTTAGTTGAAGCCTCTATATCCAGAAATAATAGACAAAAGTTTAAATGGTGCTCTCAGACAACAGTGGCTAGACTATGCAAACTTTATTATCAACTGGTCTCCCTTTTTCGTCCCTTGATTTTGAGCCCTGGAGGGGTGCAAAGAATTCCAGGGCTGCTCTAGTCAGCAAGGAGGAGTGTTACAGGTCAGGACCTTTACTGTCCACACTGCTGTTGTTGCCCTGGGCCAGGGTGACTTTCTGGTCTTGAAACCCAAGTGCATTTCATATATTATTGTTGTTATTGAAGCTGCCGAGGCCCTGTGGCTCAGTGTTTCCGCTAAAAGCTCTATTTTTAGTGGCTTTTCCATTCTATCCCATTATCAGAGCGAAGCCTACGCCACATACCCGTTATTTCCAGGTGAGTCACCGTGATTGCGACCTCGCTGTTGCTCTGCCATCTGGACAGGGGGTAAGGTAAGTATCATGTTTCCTGGGTTACCTAGCTGTGTGAGTGTATGTCCTGCTCCGAGGTGGAGGACAACATGCCATGAGCTCACTGAATACACCTGGACCGGCTGCTATGAGTACAAGGAGTACAAGGACTTTGCAACTTTAACACTTTAACTTTAACTATATCAAGTTAAGAACCAAAGAATCCTGTAAATAGTAGCCTTTATCAGCTTCACCTATCTAATAGGTTGTTCCACAACGTGACAGAGGGCTCTAGATGAAGTTCTGTACTTTTAAGACATAAAAATCAATGATCCTAAAGCATTCTTTCCAACAAAGGCTTTGCACTCCCCTAAAGCTAGGGCCATGTGAAAACTGTGGATCATGGCAATCAGTGAATGCACCAACAACTTACATCACCCGCACACTGGCCTCTTGCTGTGATAACATGGAAACATGGACACGAAGAGGATGACTCACCAGCTATTTAAACCCTCAGTGAGAGGTGGAGAGAACAACAGTTGACTGACAGTAAATGAGGAGAGGATCGACTGGCTTTATAGCTTCATCTATGAGCTCAGACACACTGACAGATGTAGAGGGACACCACTGAAGGTAATGCATGTCCCACATATTATTTGAGCTTGATGCCTTTTGAAGAGTCCAGCTGGAGAGGGAGAGTTGCGGTGGCTGACGTCCTGTGGGTGGTTGATGCCCAAATTGCTCATTGAGAGGAGAGTGGGACTTGCTAACAGGTTCATAGACGGAGAATACGCCACTCCAGATCATCATTATTTCATTAGGTGAGGGGAAGAGCCACAGATCGAACCTGGCTCAGAATTTCCCATCACCCATCCCTGGCACTGCATGCCTTGGTTACAGTGTGCAGGCCTTATGTATGGCCAGCAGCAAGCAATACTTCATAAGCACTATATGCGTAGTTCGACCCTCCGTGTCAAATGTGTAAGCAACCTCTGTGCAGCATTGCAGACCACTGTTGAGCATGGAGCTGCCCCTCCATATAGTCCTAGTGGTATAAGGTAAACTGTACTATACTGTACACCCAAATAGACACACATTTCGCCATGGACCCCCATATGGTTAGATTTTTGATGTTGTTGATTTAGTACTGAATTGTGTAACTGTACATTGTACATTGAGCGATAATAATGGTGAGAGTGAAACCTATGATTTGGATAATCATTCTTATACCCTCTCTGACTGGGATAATTTCTAGTGAATTCAATTATAGCAGGGTTTTTTGCAGCATTTTTCCTGCGGGAAACACTGTATGGTGAAATTAAACTATTCCTCGTTTTGCTTGAGACCCCCTGGAACCCTCCCACAAGGACCCAAGGGGACTCCAACTGCTGTAGATGACTGACTGGCAGATGTGTCTGTGCCTATCGCCCCTGTAACTCTAGGCCATGCCATTCTGAACCACCTCTCATCCCCAAGAGGGCTATGGATTCCAATAAAATGCTACCTAATATACATGGGCATACACAAGCAAACACACAGTACACAAACAACCATACCTGTACAAGTCATCAATCACAATATCACATGTTCAATATCACACTCGTAAACACGATACACACACGCGCACACACACACTCTAGCCACCAAATGCACAGACAGAGTGCAAACACTTACCTGTACTGTAGAGCTGATTTCAGCAGCAAACCCTCCAGTGACTGGTGCCTCATGACTGATGAGCAAACGTCCGGTTTTCACCACCGACTGAAACAAAAAGACACAAACTGATCATTACAGATGGCTGAATGGAGCTTCCTTGTGCATCAGGGAACTAATGGTGTTAGGTGCATTGAAAAGATTTATAAATGTGTCTGATCTTCAAAAGAACAAAATATCAATAAATTCAGGCATCTTCAGATACCTGCTGCAAGCTCCACAGCCAGATAAATGGACCAAAGGCTCGAGGGTGATAACAATTCTTCCAAAATAGCATGACTACATAAAAATAAATAACTCATTCCATCATTTTCCCAGCATGTACAAGTGTGTCTGCATGTATGGAATGCATACATATTTAAAGGGGTATGAAATTAAACCGGTCCATCCAGCACGATATTTACAGGTGGGCTAATATAAGTGGCATGGACACTTAAAATACGTGTCTTGTCTGTATGATTGATGTGTGAGTGGTGAGGCCATCTGCGGGACAGGGGAAGGGCGTTACCAAGTAAGTGTTGTTAACATACTGCCTGTTGTGGTACGCTATATCTGCTAACTACCCTCGGACAGCATGTGTGTCTGGCTGTGTGTGTGTGTGTGTGTGTAAAATGGATGTCACACACCAGCATGAGCTGGAGGTCTGATTTAGGCTGGTACACAGGGCCAGCGGGACAATCATGTACATTAGAGGTCTCGGCCTCCTAGGCATTTGCATTTGGGTTTTCTATAACCCGGCATTACTGCAGGAGGATGCCTCTGCTCCACCCGTTATCTACCACAGCATAAAACCAATACTATACTATAATCGCCACTGGTCCAGACCAAAGCTATGTCTGTTCCCTTCTTTGCGACTTCAGCCAACCTCTCTCCTCATTTGCATTTGTTGTATTTCTTTTTTATTCCAGTGACGCATCACGCCTTATTACAACTTATATTGAGTTAACCAGCCAGCTCTGTTCTTTGTTGTTGCCCAAAAGATTTATTTTTATATGGCAAGGTTTCTAATGTGCATAAAAATATATGTACCTAGGCTTAGCTGTGTGAGTGGAGTGGAATTCCTGGCCCAATATTTTGGAACAAAACTCGAGTTTGCACTGCAATAATGGGACTACTCACAGCACCCATCATTTAAACACACTGGGTGAATATCACCTGCCTCCTCCCTTCCCCGAAAGCCACAAACCAAACAACACATAGCCATCGCATCTAAATAACCCCCTGAAAGTATGCAACACGCAGCCATATGGCACTGCAAATTAGACCTGACATTCTTACCCAAGAGGACCACATAGCATCAAGCACAGGAGCGTTCTGGGGCATCGTGCTGATGCTAAAGCTGCAAATGTTTACATTGCTGAGGTCCTCGGTTTGGCTGTGAGGCAAAAAAACCGACTGTGGCTGACTGTACCACACACTAATATGGAGAGCTGACTGAAAGAGTCAGCAGTGTGTGACTCTGAGACTAATACTTGATTTGATGCCAAGGGGCCTGTTGCTGGACGGGCACACTGGAAGGGATTGTATTGTATGCTGAGTTATTTAGAAGATGGCATGCAAAGGATTTTAAGAGTTGTGAATGCAACAACATTAGTGTAGCAAATTGAATGCTCATGTCAGTTTACTGAGCCTGAATAGGGAGGAATCATTGAACAGTTGAGGTGAGTGAGTTCAGTGTGCACAAATCACTGATCATATGACACCATCTTGAGGAATGTGGAAGTTTATAACAACAGGGGAAGATAATAACAACACCTGGCAAGCTGCGTAGTGAAGAGGAATCGAGCAAGGGGTTGATACTAGGGCGATGTCTTGATATGACATGTTGCTGTTAAGTTCGCCTTGGTGGGATGACTCATGCAGGTCCGATGAACAAACAGTACTGCCGCCCAACGCTCAGCCCCACCCTGATGCTGAACCCATTCCTCATCTTACACACAGCGCCTCTGCACACACACACACACACACACACTCAGAATGTGTTTACATAACCGTTTGAGTTCACACTGTGACACCAACAGTGCCTCTATCTCCCAGTACAGAGGCCAACCAACCAGGAGGAGAGACCCATCGTCGTACTCACTAAATCAGGAGCACATTCTTCAGATGCTTTTGACACAAAAGGAGCCTGCCACTGTTATTACAATATCGTGGGATAGAATTTCAGACCATGGAGGCTGGGGGGAAAACTCGCGACCCAGTTAGGAGACCCAGCCCAAAAGCCTGCTGCTTTAACAGAAGCGACAGTCATTGGGAAAGCCTCCGCTAGCTGGCACGAGCTAGTTCAGTAGGCTATTCTAGGAGTAATGTGGCATGCCAGTGTCTAATATGACAATATGTATGAAAAATGGCAAAATGCGGTAATGTCTGGGACACACATGGCCACTGGGGTCAGTAGGTAATGCACTATGAATGCAGAGTTGAAGTCCTTGCCATTTAGTCACAGAGGAGGAAGAAAAAAAACAAATATAAGTATGCACACAGTTAAATTAAAACAATACCATTTCCTTTCTGTACTATTGCTTCATACATAACCATACTTTATTATATTTCCCTAAGAGTTAGTTTGTAATGGGATACATAACCAGAGGGATTTGGTTTATTCCCTGTGTATATAACAACCGCCTATGCCTTAAAGGAGGCATTGTACTGCCGCATCATTGGGCAGTGTAGGGAAGCATGCCAAAATACACAAACGGGCAGGTTTTTACATTTGTCTCCATATAGATTTATCTGTTTGCTCATTTCTCTCTGTGTGGTATTCAGTCTGTACAAAAGGGCAAATCTAGTGGCTTCTGTTATCATCTGTAATTGACCTATTCATGGCCGGCCTCAACACCAGCACAGTCTAATTCACTCAACTTATCCTGCTGCCTGGAGTCCGAAGAGACACACTCGCAACAGATAGAGCTCAGGACATAGGCACACATACATAGGCAAGAAAACACACACATACAAAATCTTTTCTTTTTTCATCGTTGACAGGAGACTGACAGCGCTGTAACTTGTACATAGTAATTGACTGATGAGTCAAAGAGCAACTTTTCACCAAAATATGAATGAGAAGAGATCACTTAGGCTATATACAAACGGTAAGGTAGATAGTGATGGTGGAGAGGATGGAATGGGTAAGAAAGGAAAGGAAAAAGCAGAGGAGGGGAGTTAGGGATACAAGTCTTCCATGTGGCTGGATCTAGCTGTGTGGCTGAACAGGTCCTGAACGTGGGCTCGGTCTAGAATAGATCCTGGTTCAGTTCTGGTGCTGTAAGATAAGACTGTCCTGAAGGTTGGGGTGAGCTGGGGTTCAAAGACAGATACTCAGTGAAAGGGGCAATTTCACTCTAGCCTACAGGCTAAGGAGTATATGTGATAATAGTGAATAGAGATGGGGTAAAAAAAGGATATGACTGACTGAATCAGTTTCGTTACCTCCCTCTGTAAAGCTGATAATGTGAATAGCTAGCAATGCACACTTGTGAAACCACTTCACACCAATAAATCTGTCAAAGACAGATGTACCAGCTGTATTATTCTCTATGTTCCACTGTTATAATTGCTTGGTGTATTGTCTTCAGTACTCTCCATTTTCTTAATCTTATTTTCTTCTGCTGTGATGACCCAATTTCCACACGGGGATCATTAAGGTTTCATCTCATTTAGTCTAGAAGAGGCTCTTCTGGTGACAGCTGGGGTCTGGCCCTCATGTGGCCTTTTCTCGGCCCCTTAACACATATTTAGAAGGCACTAATCTAGGACTGTAGTGCTCAAAATGTGTTCAGAGGCAAACTGCTGTGATTATAGAGCTCAGGTATACCTGTACATTATGAAATGTAAAGACAAGACAGGCATAATTTTATGTCTAGCACATTTATGCCGTGACACTGAAAAGGCTTGAGAACCATTCATCTACGATTATGAATAATCTCATTTATTCACTACAAACTGAATTAAAAAAAAAGAAAGCATAACTGTTTGAAGACAGGTTAAAACTGCTTTTGTCAAAATGCCACCACCTAAAGTGAATGGGGAGAGGCAGCAAGGCAAAAGGAAAGGGTCCATTTTGGAAAAGCACTGTGCCTGGCGCTTCCATATGGAAGAGGAGGTGAGATTTCACACTACAGAGACACCTGACAGTTTACGACAACAACAATCATAATGTAAATGTAGAAAGTAGTTGTATTATTGCCTTATTATCAGCACAAAATGTGGTTGAGGAAACACTTTTCCTACACCCAGGCTTGATAAACCCTGCTTCCTGCCTCTCAGCCCTGGCTCCAAGAGAGGAGGGTTCCTGGTTGGTGGTGGCTGGACTGGGCTGGGCGACAGCGCTGGTGGCTGCAGCTTTACTACTCTTTGTGCTGCAGGGCTGTCATTAGACGCCAGAGTCGTTCCGCTGGCTGCAGGGGAAATGTCATGTTTACTGCCATTCCCATACACACCCAAACGTAATGAGCAGCATGGCGCTCATCCTGCCGCCTTCGCTCCTTCCTTCCTCCTTCCATACATCCCTTCCTCCCTCTCCCTCCTACCCTCCCTGCCTCCATCATTCCTTCATGCATCATCTCTCTCTTGCCTCTCACTTGTTATCCTCCTCCTTCCTCCAACCATCCAGCTATCCCTCTCCTTTCATCAAGCCTACGCTCTCTGTCCCAGCACTCCCGACCATAGGGCCTGACCACTGAGGGACTAGCAGCCAACAGCCTGGCATGGCCTCAAGAGGCTAACAGAGGTCACAGCGATCATTCTCCCATGGTGTGTGTGTGTGTGTGGCCCACAAATGCATGTGCACACATCACAAACATGTGCAAGCTCATGCACATGCACACAAACATCAAGCCATACACACACACGCAGAGGCAGTGTGTTTCATAAGCTGCTTATTCAGAACTACTTGATTTTAATTTTATGACAGCCATAGGGAAGTAGTTTCACAGGTAGTTACCTCCTTCTGCCAATGCTGCGATGACACTATGACATTAAAGTGTTGCCTGAGCCAGAGGGAAGGCAGAGACAGACACAGACAGACAGGAAAGACTGACCGATCTAGACAAACAGAGCCATATTTATACAGTAGACAGTTATCACAGGGTACTAACTCATTCTAAAAGGACAGTGCGCAGACTATGGGGATAAGGAGTGAATAAAAACAGTTTGTGCTTGCAGCTAAACAAAGCTGTGGTTTGACTGGTGCAGAAACACATCATATGCTTCTTCTGAATGACCCAAGTTTTCAAAAAAGATGCATGAGTCTTCCAGAAAAAACTGCCAAAGGGTTCATATATTCGTTTGGTTCTGTATTTTTACACTGCTATATTGGTTTAACCGTTCGAGAATATTGTAAAAATAGTGGTGATGACAAAAACAAAATCGGGACATGCTTGCACACATACAAGCGTGTGCGCACACACACACACACACACACACACACACACACACACTTACATGTTGATCATTTCTGTGAGTCTCTTATCCAGACAAACTCCATTGAGGCCAACAGT
>OOFE01023136.1:0-11337 GCA_900323365.1 Monocentris japonica | reverse complement strand
AAAAAAAACAGCCTCAGTAAAGAGGAGGAGACCTTGCTGGAAATACAGGTATACTTTTGTTGTGTGAAGCTGAAACTGTAATAATTGCGTTTTTTTTTTTCTGCCTTGATTTCAGTCAGACATCAATGCAGTATGAGTACAGTTAGTCAAAAACCAAAAGAAAAACATTTGCGTTGTTTATTTGGACTGTAATGGAGAACTGATAATACCCCCACCCCCTCCACACATACACACACATACACACTCACAAGGGGTAATGAACAGGATGACTTTATAGTGACTATAAATTCTAGTAGTGTCGTGGAGTTGGAGCTTAACTTTATGCTGCTGTTGGGAACGACATAGCTCAACTTTGTTTTTCACCTACGTGCCCCATATTCAACATCAACGCTCCAAATGTCTAAGGAAAGAAGAAAACAGTTAGAGTTTAAAAGAGAGCTCGAGAGGTGTGAAATATCAACCCAACCCTCCTTCTTGTCGTCTATAACCCCTTTCCAACCTCTTCACCCATATTTCTCTCCCCCTTCTCCTTCTCTGTCTCCCTCTGTAGAGAGTCCTGGAGGCAGAGGAAAATGGGGACGGCTTCCACGATGAGGAAGACTTTGAGGTGGACACTCCAAAGAGAAAGAACAGGAACAGAGGCAAAGTAAGTGACAGAGACACAGTGTGTGTGTGCAAGACAGAGAGGAGAGAGAGAGAGAGAGAGAGAGAGAAACCAGGTAATGTAAATATGAACTAGATTGAGACAGAGTGAGAGAGCAGAGAGGCCGAGCACAGAGAGACAGTATGTAAAAAGAGGACTGCTCTTCCCAAACAAGATCCACCAAGTGAAAAAAGTGACGAGCAGATTATGGGATACTATGAAAGATGAGCCGTATCTTAAAATCTCTTAAAATAGCCGCATCATCCATGTTTTTGAAATATTTGAAAACAATCCTTGCTTTTTGGAATGAAACACTTCATTTCTTGAACGTGTGTTGAAAGAAGGATGAATCATTATTGGAAGAAACATATCAGGCGTGTGTTGTGGTTTCGGAACAGGGCAGAGGACCAGGTCGCAGGAGGACAGAAGCGGTTACCAACGACGACCACGACAAACCATACGTCTGTGACAGTAAGAGAAAAACAAAAAATGTTCCTAGCTCTTTTTGTGTCGCCATCATGTGATCAGAGTTTGTGCTCTAACTGTTAGTGAATGCAAAATCAGAGTCAGTGTGTCTCCTAAAGCTCAGGTGACTGGGGAAACTATCCTTCGGTGGAGCCTGGATGTGGCCAACACTCAAAATACTTAAAAATACATTTAGAAAATAATAGAAAACATAGTACACGGGACATTTTCTTTTATCTTTCAGTGAAAGCCCTCTTTCCTTCTATTCCTAAGACATGAGCAGTCCTCTGCAGCATGAAGAAAGAGTCTGCTGTTAATCCTGACTAGCATGCTACTCTCATACTCGGAGAAAATCCCAAATCATTTGCCATGAGGATGTCGGTAGAGATAGCTTCTCTGAATGAGCCTCAAACAAATGAATCTCATCTTCATTTTGTGTCTTGTTCTGTCTTTCTTTTCTTTTATTGTTTGCTTTTGTGTCTTCTCTGTTCCAGATAGATACAAACAAAAGCATAACTCAAAAAGGGCTGAAGAAGGTATCTGAACCTGTCGCCATCTTGTCTCTCTAGCGGGTTATGAACTGTTTTTATGGCAAGCCTTTGTACTCTTGGGCATCTGGTGTGGGAATGGCTGACTGAATGCTAATCCTTTTGAGATATCTAACGTGTTAAATGCTTTATGATAGCTGAGGCATCCCTTCCTGAAATCAATGCAAGCGTTGCATGACACTAACACTATACCATGTGTTTTAATGCTTGCCCCTTGGCGAGGCATGCACCAATGATCTTTAAGCACCGGCTGAGCTAATGCTGCATGCTTCTTAGGCCACTCCAGCTGTGACGAGAGGCAACTCGCAGATGTAGCCATTGTAGAAGTGCCATTTTATTTACTGTGCGCACTGAGACGTGAGACGACACAAGGGATGGTCCGACAATTAGTTCACTTTGCATCACAACCTGCCTGTTTAGGTAGAGAAATGGCTGCAGTAGCTGCTGTGGTAGCTGCTGTAGCACTAAAGTAGGATAGCTGTATGATGGGGAACTTCTATGATGGCTACCACTCTGATGTGCTTACTCTGTAGAGTGCTGATCCCAGGAGCTGCAACAATACTGGACTAGAACTATATGCAGTTTTCAATCGATCCCATAGTTACATACTGGCTTTGTGACTTCCATGGCTTGACAGAATACAATGCTAGCATGATAAAAGTCTTGTAGGCTCTAACGTGTAGATGGTTTATACATCATATCCAACAAAGACATTACTAGTGTAAAGAGCTCTAAACAAAACAAGCTGATGTTCTAAGCTGATGCATTTAAGAGCTCATGGTGGCCTATTCCCACATAGCTACCCATACAGGCATTTCAGCAGATCTCCTAGTGCAATAGTGTCAGTGGTTTTCGGGTGTTGTTAAGTCAACAAAAAGCCTCTCCTGTGTCGTGACCTTAGGCTAGCTGTCTGTCCTGCCTGTTGTGTTGCCTTAGTGTGACCGTCTTTTTACCTTTTAGCAGGTCACGGGCCATTCTAAATTTCACACTGTCTTAGCAGCTACCACACATGCCCACAACAACACACTGGAGTGGATGGAACAAGGAAAACCACTCAGTCTTACTCTGACTGCTATATTATATCCCCTCACTTAATCTGTTGAGAATCTATCAATACCTTTTGGGGTGTTTGAGTTCACGGTCCAGACATGAACGTTTATGTCTGTTTAAACTACATTGCACTTTAAGCGATTTTATGTTGTCTATACAGGTGGCATTTTTGTAGTGCGATATAGACCTGCACAAGTATGGTTAACAATTACAATTGCATATGAGAAAAACAGATAGTAACAACTGGAAAAGAGTATTAAACAGTTGCTGGTGAAAGTATTATTTGACATGATAGACGATTACGAGGCAAAGTGCAGACTGTCAAACATTAATTCTGTAAATGTACAGTGAAGTTTAACTATTTGAAAATTTTCTTTGACATCTGTTTCATTATAATTGAGGCATTGATCACGGTTGATCTCGAGCAGGCTCTCAGCACAACATAGCAGTTACTCCTGGTTGTGAATGGTTCAGTGTGGTACTAATGGAGCTGGCATGTATTATCTCCAGTCTGCGGAAAGCGCTACAAGAACCGTCCGGGCCTGAGCTACCATTACACCCACACTCACCTGGCAGAGGAGGAGGGCGAGGAGGAGAAGGAAACAGAGATGACCCCATCTCCTCCGCAGCGCCCTGACAACCACAAACGTAAGCAGAGTCTGGCCATCATGTCATTACACAGCACAATAGGAATGCAAGCGCTCGCTCTGAATCACCCCCCAACACACACACACACAATCACACACACATCCACACAACATTTTCCCATTTATGATAGCCCAGATAGTTTCACACTGTCAAGAAAGTCAAAAAATTTATGTCAGCTTTTGGCAAGCTTTGCATTCTCCTCCTTGCATGTGTCTGTCCCTGCTGACAGCTCAGAAGGGCCCAGATGGCACCATTATCCCCAACGACTACTGTGACTTCTGCCTGGGAGACCAGGACTCCAACCGGAAGACAGGCCAGGCCGAGGAGCTGGTCTCCTGCTCCGACTGTGGGCGCTCTGGTGAGTCACCCACCCCTCTCCAGGACTTAGAGGGTCTCTGTTACAGCTTAAGGTTCTTTGTTCACAACAGCATTAATGCAGACAGCAGGGAATGGACTGAGCTTTATTTCCATTCAAAATAACTAAATAAGTGGATTCAGAAGAAGTAGTCATATTCACATGACTCAAATAACATTGGTTTCAATAGATAATGTCACTCTAACTAGGAAACAATCAAGAATCTCAGAAATGAGTTGTCTACAAGACTCATGCTCAGTGTTGATTTGTGTCTACTACACATCCCATTTTGTTTCCTTTTGCTTCCTTTTTATCCACAACCTTGTTCATGTGTATTTCTTGCTTCCTTGCTGTATTTGTCTTTGCTACATAGATTGAAATGGCGTCTCCCTAAAGGCCACAAAGCTGCTACAACATAAGATGAAAGACTTTTACACTTATATTCATTAAGAATCAATCAATTAATAATTAGATAATAATAAAAAAAACATAATAATGTTTTTGGCATATTTGTGTAGGAAGGCACATTAATAACTGCACTATCATTACAAACTCTATTTGAGGCTTTATTGATTACAGGAAAATGGAAGGGTCATCTAATGTTCATACAGTTCATTCTTGTTGAAATCTAAAGCACAAATAACAAGAGTATAAAGGATAGTGTCATGTCAGTTAATGGAATCTAGTTGTTCCAGTTCATCTTTGTCCTAACTGACCTGTGATGCAGGTTTGATTAGACATCAGCGGTGTGCAGTGGATTCTGCTTTGATGGTGCTACTTGTACAGCGTCTTTTCAATGGGTTGTCAATGAGCCTTGTAGTTGAGACTTGAGAGCCAACCGCTGGAACTCTTTGCATTTCTTTTCATAAAAAATGACATCGATTAGTAGGATCCGCTGCTTGCTTCCATCCTGCATGCTTCTCCATGTCAGCCTGTCAACACGTCCATCAGCAAGGACTTTTGCCTTTTAGACGACATGCATTCACTCTTTTGTTATTCAGTTTTCATGCATTTCCCCATGGCGCATTTGGCTGCATTTTTTGTTTCTTTTTTTCATAATACTAGCCAAGGCTGCCTCTGTTGGACTTTTTAGAAAAAACATTTATGGAATCAATTCAACCATCCCATGCAATAACAGAAAAGTTCAGCAAGTGAAATGTTTTCTTGCTACGGTAGAGCTGCTATGGTAGAGTCTGTTAGAACAGCTGCGAGAGAGTGTGTGGCCTTGTCTTTGTTGCTCTGACGCTGATGTTTTCATGGTAGCTGGAAGAGGAGGAGTGAAGAAGGATGGGAGGAAGATGAGTGCGCTAGAGGAATTGTTCGGCAACGCGTCAGACAGCGAGGCATCCACGTTTCATGGCTTTGAAGATGCAGATCTGGAAGACATTTTCTTTTCAGACAATGACACTGTGGCTGACAGCCGATAACAGGACTGCCTTCTTGACTGGACCTCACGGCACATCAATTTATTTCCTGATGAGATGTTTTTGTTGAGGGGAACGCTGAAAGATTGTGAAGGCACAGAATGGACTACAGCGTCTCTCCTTGAAGGCAAAGTTCACCTCTACCACTTGGCTGTCTGGATTTGTTTTTGAACTCTTGGAAGATATGAAAGATATAAATACCTTCAAAGGACAAGCAGACCCAACAGAAGAGCTTGGAAAGTTTGTTTCCCTGATGGATACAATTGCATTTTTTTCACCATGTTCATACGGATTTCATTGTTCATATGTTTTTCCTCATTCACAAAAGAAATAAAGAACACCTTAAACCCGACCCTATTCTCACACATTAAACAAAGTTACAGATTAAACTTCATGGCTATACTGTTACTGTTACCTCGGGACTAAAAAGTGTTGCGAGCAGACACTGTGGGCCAAGAGAAAAGGAATGATTGACATGAGGTCTCCATGACAACATGAACATGAGTGGCCAATAATGTGGCAGGTGGAGGGATGTGCGTGGACTCTTGAGTCACTCCGTTGGCCAGAGAGTACAGGTAGCCGGGAGGTAAGAGCCAATCGGCATTCCATTGCTCCTCTCTGTTTTTAGAGATTAGGCCCTTTCTTTTATCAGTATCGATACACTAGAAGTAGAAATGCTCACTCCGCTGCCCAGGGGTCTGTGGAGTCCGTTTAAATTGATAGACCTGATTGAATTCATCAGTCTTATTTGGGATGCAGGCAGCAGCTTCAACATTTCTGCTTTAAATTCCGCTCAGGTTGCATTTGCCTTTAATCCACCTAACAGGCTGACGGAGGAAGCCGCTCTCAGTCGAGGAAGTTGTGCTCTCTGTTGTTGGCTGCTTTCCCAGTTTAGACAATTCAGTTCATCCCTGATTATGGCTCGTTTATGGCTCATTGATACCCCATTGAGGTGATCGGCACTGCAGTTGTCGTGTGCTGTGGGGAGGTAATAGATGTAGAAACAAGGCTGGTGACATGTATCGCTGTTAAGACAAGGAACCAAGACATTTTATAGTTTGATAAAGATAACTCTATCTTAAATATCAATATTCTCCAAGATGTTTTGTCATTAGCCTCGTGGGTCACCGATGAAAGATTACTTCATCTTTTTCAATACATGCATCAATGTAAGACCACTGTTAATATCATTGCCAAGAGAACTAATTGTTGCTTTGTTGTTGTTGTTTTCTCAACATATAATCCCTTGTCTCGTGTGGCTGGAATTGTTTTGGTGCTAAATGTCATCCAGCTGTATGGAGTGTCAATAGTGTGGTGTGCAGTTACTGTCTCTCCCTGAATCAGAGACCCAGTAACCACTTACTGCTGGCATCAAAAAGACACAGTAATCCTGTTCTTCATTGGAAATATGGGTTTTCTGTAGAGGTGTGGATGATATAGACCATCTTTGTGTGGATGATTATGTCTATGTACAAGTTGTGAGGATGCTAAACCAGCCATAGTACATGTGTCTGCGTGTGCTGGAAGCTTCTATCTGCCAACTCTCTAAACCCATACAGAGGAAAATGTAACGCCTTTACACTGATTTGTAAACATTTTCAACAATCCACTCTTTCAACCCTTCTTTTCTCCTTCCTTCTCCCGCCTCTCATTTCTCCTCACCCTCCCTCCACAGGTCACCCCACTTGTCTGCAGTTCACAGAGAATATGATGCAGGCAGTGAGGACATATCAGTGGCAGTGCATCGAGTGCAAGTCTTGCAGCCTCTGTGGCACCTCTGAGAATGATGTATGAATAATAGAAGCAAGCCTTCTATGATCTTCTATGATCTTCTATGATCTTCTATGATCTTCTGTGGTCCAAAAATGTGAATGTTTGAATGTAATAACTAGATGCCTCTTTGTACGTACCCCATGAACGTCCCACAGCTAGTGTGCAGCCTGTCATAGGCGATACATGAAGTCAAGCTTTACACACAAAAAAATATCTTTGATGTGACAGACTCTTTTTGTGTCTCAGATAAAAAATATATAACTAACTAAAATATATAATAACAGAATGGAACATACTGTAGTTTCATACTTCTCTGGGCTAAAGCAGTGAACCAAAGCAACAAGTTGTGTTTAAAAGATTGGCATGTTGATTGGCTTGCCTATTTACACTGTAGGACCAGCTCCTATTCTGTGACGACTGTGACAGAGGGTACCACATGTACTGCCTGAAGCCCCCCATGACCCAGCCCCCCGACGGTAAGGGCCGACACCAGCTCAGAAGTAGAGTCATGGCTTTCGTTATAAAGTGGATTTGTAAAATGATATCATGTATGTTTGGAAGAGGCTATGGATATATATGGCTCTCTCGCTCTCTCTCTCTCTCTCTCTCTCTCTCTCTCCCCCCTCAGGGAGCTGGAGCTGTCACTTGTGTCTGGACCTGTTAAAAGACAAGGCCTCAGCCTATGAAGAACCATAATGCCCTGGACATTCCTCTCAATACACACACAAACACACACACATTACAGTGCATTAGCAGGCTCAGGGTAGTTTCCTGTGTGAGGAGCAGAGATCTTCTACCTCTCATATGGCCAAGCAGCAATCCAGATGCAACTATCACTAACAGTTAGTCAGCTAGCAGCATGTCTGCCATTCAGTCGTTCCTCTACCTCGCCGCTCCACAGCCAATGGCAAGAAGCCAAAGCAAGATTGAAAATGGCCGATACTGTATACAGCAAATGCTTTACCTCTACCGTGTGTTATACATGCTATCGTGCATAGCATAGGGAACTTCGAACCAAACAGCTGAAATGTGAGGAAGAAGTCTGATTTCTTTCCTAATATCATCAATCTGTTTCAGTGTTATTTGGAAGACGTTTTCTCCTTGAGGGTTTGCTAAAGTTTTTTCACTTGCTTCACTTACTACACAAGATCTACAGTAGGAGTATAGTAGGGAGAAACTGAGTGGCTTTGACTAATGTTTGTTTAAATTTCCATTTCCAATTTCACTCCTCTCCTATGTTTAGACTTCACTGTGACATTCCTCCTTTATATCTGGACACACTCAGTGTCAGTTACGCCATCTTTCACCGGTTTTGTCAAGCATGCTGGAATTTATATCCAACGCTGAGAGGAAATGGGGAGACGCAGCAGTCTTGACTATCATTCCTTCAGTGCTTGGTGACATTTCTAATCCACGTCTGTTTTCTGTATCCTTGCGGTTACCAGGATACCAAGGTGCTTCACGTGACACTTTACAAAATAAAATTTAACATTTCTTTACCTAGAGCAATTTATGCACTCCTGATAATGGTCTACTGTTACTGTCAAAGAGATCATTGTTAGATTAACCAATGCAACTTACGTGTTGTCAAACCTCCATCCCTGATCATGTTTAACAGGCTGTGTTGTGTCCTGAGGAAAGAGTCCTATTTGGAAGCTGGCACAATACATACCTTTTAATGTCAGTGAGTGGTGTGCAGTTATAAACGTTCTGTGTTTGTGTCATCATGTGAGTAAATGTTTAGAAGCTTCACTGGCTTCCCCTAAACTAAACACAATGTTGGTAGCACTGGTCTAATGCTCTCTGAGAATGAAACACCAAGAGTAAGCTCAGAGTCACAAACGCAGCCCTTACAGTACATAGTGTACTGGACGCTTTTAAACATGGGACGGTAAAACTGCATAGCCTTGACAGGATATCACATTCCTCATGTCTTTTGCGAGTTTGTATTTGATACTGCTTTTCCACAGACAATCATGAGCTAGTGTAGAAACATGTGAAAGGTTTTATTGTGCTTCCTCCATGGTGAATCTAATGGCCCTTGTATCTACCTTTTAAAATGTCCCCTATGTCATTCTTATTTGATACCATCGCCTAAAGTAATTTCAGCTCATACAGTATGTTGTATTTTGTTAAACTTAATGTTACATTTTGTGTTGAAATAAAGATTTTTTTCCACACATCTCATTTCCTTGCATGTCATTTTTTGGGACTGCACTGTGAAACTTTTCCATACATCAATTTTTTCCAGCATTTTTGTTCCCTCTCAATAATCTTTTGCCGGTAAACCGTAATAGTTTAATTGACAGATTGTTGATATGCATCGTGTGTTCTTGTGGCTCGTTGACCAGCCACGATGTCTGTGCCTGATATGAACCCATTACAACATAATAGAAAAATCAGCTTGCGCTCAGCCAGCCGTCTTTCTGTTTGCCGACATCCAGGCCTGGTTTATAGACGCTCACCCCTAAATGAATTGCACAAGACATAGTTGCATCACATCCTGTGTAGAGGTAAATATGTGAAGCAGTGGGCACCAGCTGGTAATAAGCAGCTATCTCAGACTATTCTACTTTGTTCCTTTCTTTCTTTCTTCACAAGGTTGGTTATTACTTACATTATATAACCACTAGGGAGCACTCTAAGACTGGAGACTGAGGAGAACAAAATGATCCACCTGAGAGCGCCATGATGTCAGTGACCTTTCTTTCCACACAAATGGCTCTTTAGTGTCGTAGTCTCACAGCAGTCATTTCAGTATGAGTGTCTGTGGATTCTTGCTCAGAGCTGATATCAGGTACTGACGACTAGTTTACTGATATCACATCGTCGTGAAAAATGTTCACCTCAACAACCCCAGTTATGTGCAGAGATGGATTAGGTCTTGAGTTGAACACTTAACTCCCCCACTTCTACAGTACCACCATTGAACAGGCAGCCTGGAGCGTGGCTTTTTTGGACTAATTCTATTTACTATTTAATCACTGAATCAGACAAATGTAATCTATTTTGTCATCCAGATGGTCCATGTCATTTCTGGGCCACAAAGGGTTAGACTGTCTGAGCTGGTTCTGAGCTGGTGAACTAATGGTTGAGAATCACAGAACAGCTTCTTCTTCTGTGTCTCCTCTATTCTGTCTCCCTCTCTACTTCCCTACAGTCTAAATGAGAATAAAAATACTGAGAGCGAGTCGTCCGCACTTAAAACGCTCATTCATTGTTTTTTCCCCCACAAAGACTGGGGAGAGAGGGCACTGATGACGTATGCTTCAGTGCATGACCTCATCTTAATCAATGTGGCGCCAAATGAGTAAGATGATGATCTTCTACAATAGACTTAGTGAGACTGATTGTCATTACAGTGCACATAATTGCTCCAAACTCATTCTGTGATGAGGTTACTGTGATCCAAGGCAGGCTCGCCTTGACTGCTTTGCTTTTGCTTCTATTTACTCTCAGCCTCCAGTAGAATTGTGAAGTGCAATGAGAAATATTACATTATTGGGGGAATTATTTCTCTGAGTCTAACAAAACATATGGCATTGAATGGAAGCTTTTATCCTCACAGTGCCTCACAGTACAATGAGCACATACATTTTTAACATTGGTGGCTACAGAGGGAATCAAACCCTAAACCCTGGCAGCTATAGTGCCATCCTGTACCAACTAGGCTGGGGGACCACATTTAACTTTTGAACCCATCACCACCCTGATAACAGATTGCCCCGGGCCAAATATGAGTTTAGGCACATAAGGCTCAGTTCTGGCAATAGCAAAAGTATTGTAGTCCAAAAGTGGCTTGTCCTTGTTGTGAGACTATAGAGGATCACAACAAGGAATTTGGATCTCAGTTAGTTATTTTCCTGAGATGAATGCTACAAGTTCCTAAAGTCATAACTGATTGCAGTTGGTGGCTGTAAGTTGTTGTGTGTAACTGGACAAGAGCTTTCTGTCTCTTTTTTTAAAAAGAGTGCAATGATAGCAGCGAACTCTGACCTCACCAGGGCCCCCACCAATCACCACACACTGCCCCTCTTTTGCACTCACACTCACACATACACACACACACACACACACACATAGACACACACTTATAATTACACAGGAGTTATATTTTAAATTTTATATTTTGTTACTTATTGTAAATAGTGTGCTTTGTTTTTTGCTGTAAATACTGTTTTTTTCTTTTTTCTTTTGAAACTTGTTTTTTGCACAATCCCGTGAGCATTGCCACTTTTTCATTTCACTACACATCCTGTATGCGTATGTGACAAATAAAGTTCTTGACTTGACTTGAAACTGAGGGTTTGTTGGTGGTTTATTGGGACACAGATCTTGACAATGCAGTGAACAGAGAAATGGCAAACAGAGGAATGGAAAAAAAGACAAAGGTAGCAACAACAGCCATTGGTAAGACTCCTTTCCTTTACA
>OOFE01023134.1:33794-46795 GCA_900323365.1 Monocentris japonica | reverse complement strand
TTATTGTTGTATGTAGATTTTATGGAAATCTGTCATGACACATTGCACTTAATGATTTTGGTGCAATAAAAGTATAGAATTCAGAACATGAATGAATGAGATGAATTAAATTGATCCTTCAGTCAATCAATCAATTTCCTCCTTCCATCCTTAGGGTAAGATGGTGAAGGGAATGGGGGGAGCCATGGATCTGGTGGCCAGTGCTGGAACCAAGGTGGTGGTCACAATGGAGCACTCAGCCAAGGTATGTATAGGGTGTGTAAGCACGTGTGTACACGTGTGCATTTGGCATGCTTGTTTCATCCACCGTCGCCCTCATCAATTACCCAAAATGACTCATTCTCTTTCTCAGGAATGAAATTCGTATTAAATGGACAACTTTCTTTCTCCATGTAACCTAAGTACCTCCATCAGCATGCCAAGTCTACTTCCTATGATAATGAATGTGAGAGTGTTATGACTGATTAAGGGTGATTCTGTTAATGGATTGCTTAATGCCTCTTTACCAGAGAGTGCCAGCTCATCCTGTTGGGGTTCTGTAGATAGACAGTCTCCCTCAGTCTGTTTGTTTGGCTTCAGCTAAGTTAAATATGGACTCAGGGTTTTGGGGAACAGCGGATCAGTTCGACTGATGCTGCAGTAGAGATGAATCATCCCACAGGCCTAGTGCCAGCGGCAGTGGGCGATCAAGCTGTATTGGTTTACTTTTAGAAAGTCCAGACTGACATGATGCAAGGGCAATGCAATGTTTTGCATTTACAGAAGCATACTGTTTTTTGCTAATGGGGGTCTGTTTGGCTCCCAGCTACAGTCCAGATGGTGCAACAGGTGAGCATAAATTTCTTGCCCTGAAGCCTGTGCTCATTCATGATGGAGGGGGGCATGTGTAATATATGATGCATGTGTGCCTCTCAGGCAGGCTCTGAGGCATTTGGATGTGTGTGTTTTTGTTAAAGGTGACTGGCAGGAAATGGAGACACACATTGGATATGTGCCCATATACCCTTGAGGGATAGAATAAGTGTATGTAACCAGCTGCAACCCTGAAAAACAAACACACACTATTTGAAGTGACCATGTGACAGGTTGAACATAAACTAGTGTAAATGACCTGTAGTTTTCTCTTAATCCCCCACTCCTTTCTTTCAGGGTGGCAAGCACAAGATCTTGGACAAGTGCAACTTGCCATTGACAGGAAAGCAGTGTGTGGATCGGATCATCACCGAAAAGGTGTGTGTTTTCATTTAAATTGAGGGTGGGCAGTTCACCATCTAAGTATTACAATTTATCACTTTCCATTCAGGAGTGATTTGCTGAAACCCAAATGTATTAAGTTAGCTTTGGCAGACACTGGGTTTGTCTTCCTTTCATCAACAGGCTATCGATTCTCTGACTATGTCAGTAATAAACAATACACAGAGAGAAAATGACAGAAAAAGACACACGCACATTGTACCTTTGTCTCGCAATTGCACACATACAAGCACACTGACAGATTGCTGTGATGCAACGCAGTGACATGGGGGGATGGAAATTACATTTATTCAGTTAACCCTAATCTAATCAGTCGATTTCTGCAAGGAGGGCAGATATTGATTTTTATATTCCTCATGGTTTGGGTTGGGCTTCTCTTTATGATGATGTATTTAATGATGTTACCGTGCCTGCCACATGGCCTATGTTGTTACTGTCACTGTTGTTACTCATGCTCACTATTTGATCAGTACATCTATTTAGACTCCACAGAGCCCCATTCAATCACTAGTCATGATATTTACTAAACCACAACAGAATATATTATTGTTGAAGCTAACAAGTCGGTCAGTTACGACTGATACATGGAATAAAAAATGTTACATTTATGAAGTAGCAAGTAATATTGAGGAATGCAATTTTTCAGTTTTTGACATCCATTCATTTATAATGAGAGATTAATGGTTCTCTGCCTTTATCTTGCTTCAGTGTGTTCCTCATCACATCCCTAAATACTTTCAATCTACAGCACAAATCCATACCATAGTTTTTAGTATGAAGATGTGCAGCTGTATTCAAGTGTGTAGAACAGTGTGTTGTTAAAGCAAGCTGCCTATTAATTAGACCTTTCCTCCCCTTGGAGCTGTCTGTGTACATCTGTTTCTCTGGTGTGCAAGCAGTTTGCTGCCTTTCTGAAACATTCCCATTCTTCTCTGCCATTTTTAAAAGGGACAGGTCTAAGTCCCTCCTGTGGTATTGACAAATAATGAGATTAGAACGGTCTAGTGTGGCAAGAGATGAGACAGAAGCCAATAGCAGTTAGGAAATGCAGTGTGCTCTTCTGGGCTTTGTTAAACTGTACTATTACTTCTCCTGCAAAGTGGTTTGCCTTAGCTATCTGGCTGAAAAAGAATGCTCGGACCGAGAAAAATACTTAAAATCACCTAATACTGACTGTGTGTTGGTGTGAGTGTTGTATCTCCACCCTATAAAAATAAAAGGACAATGCATGGTTTGTAATCATATGGCCGTTCATCAATCGATTTTAATGTCCATTCTATCTGTTGTAATTCAGTTTTCCCCAAAGTGGTGCTCGAAATTCATTTGACCATAGTTATTCATGCTTTTCTGACCTCTGACTTGGACCTGACGAGACAGAATAATGGCCCAACTCAATGACTTTGAATGCTGCCTTGGGGCTTCATTGAATGATGACTGGCTTCTGAAGGGCACACAGACATGCCTGCTGTCAGCCTAGGCTCCCATTTGAGTCCCACATAACGTGTCAGGAGACCGGTGGAGGGGAGGTGGGGACAAGCTGGGTGGAAACAAAGGAACATGGTAGTGTGGGAATTAGAGGGGAAAAGGGGGTAGAGAGGAAGGAGGACGATGGAGTTGGAAGTAGAAAGAATTAGGAATGGAGGAGCAAGGGGATGAAAAATACAACCTCAAACGCAGCAAGCAAAACCAGCCACGGGCATTGTACCTTGCATTTCTGGATAACTGGCAAAGCGTGGACCTAACATCATGTGGCGATACCATTTGGAGCTACCAATTTCTCAGGGAGTAGCCTATATAGCCCATAACCCTATTATACATTACAGAAAATACCCCCTAACCTGTTTATTTAATATATTTGCAATAAAACTGCATTTTTTTATTTTATTTCAGTTTCAGTACAATATTTCATGAATTCTTCTTAAAGGAACACTCCACCATCGTTCATGTGGATTTTATGTCAAAGGAATGTGTTACCTTCTGATTGACTGAGCAATTGATCAATCAATCAGAAGCAGAAGAAGGATGAGAGAGGAGCTATAAAAGTTCTTGAAAGGAGGTGTGGAGAAGGTAGAAGAAAACCTAGAGAGATGTGTTCCAGTAGCTAGTAGAGCTCGGTACTGATGCAGTTCTTTCTGTCCTCATGAACTGTGGTCAAGGTTCTGTTACCCTAGTAGTTACAGCCTCTGGAGCTCGCTCATTGAAAACATGACTTGTCAGGGGCAAAGTCAATGTGTCCATCGCTTTCTTTCCTTCCCTCCCCTGTCTGTTGTTGTCTGCTCTGCTGGGCTTTGTTGCAATTGCACAACTTAATTTCTCGGCGAGCAGATTTCTGTCAACATTTATACAGGTTAAAGCTCTTGCTACCACCCCTGCTATCACCACTATTACCTCCCCTCCTTCCTTCTCATTTCATTTCTTCCTGCTTTCGCTCCCTCGCTGTCCATTAACTCTCTCTTCTCTTATTCCACCCCCACTTTCCACTTTTCTAATGGCTTGAATTCTTATTTTCTTTTTTTTCCCCATTTTTGCTTCCTTCTCTCCTTACACCAGTTTCCCCTTTTGCCTCTGTCCTCTCTCCTTCCTCTCTTCCTTCCTTCTGCCCCTCTCCTTTTCCACTGCGCTCCTCTATTCCTCTAAGTCCTGGTCTGCTTAGTTGATTTTGGTCATCACAAACACCTCCACCGCTATATTTTCTTTTGTCTTCCCATCTCCTCTACACTCATCCCTTTTCATGTCCCCTCTCACTGAAGTTTACTAAGCCACAGCAAACAGAGGCTTTGTTGTGCCTTTGTTATCACCACAGCCAAGACCCACACATATGATAAACTTTATGTTGCCCAATGGGTGGGACAGACAATATAGGAACCCTTAACAAAAGACTGTAGAGTACATTTTAATAAAATCTGCAGTATGGTGTATTTGTTTTTTTGGTAAACACTATGCAAGTTTTGATTTAGCTCCATAGGGACTCGGGGTACTTAGCTGCCACCTGAACTATCTGATTTTCTTACTTTCCCTCCTTTGAGAATTCTCAGTAATGAGGTAGAAAAGAAGGTTTGAAATTTCTCACAGTGGGTTCAGTGACAGCAGGCACTGATCTAAAAGACTACAAAGAACCCTTTAAAGCCCTGGCAGTGACATTAATCCTGAATTTAAATTTCACCTCATTTTTTTTCTGCCTGAACTGCCATCCTCAGAGTACTTTTCAGTTATTCCAAAACGGAGAGCATTATTGAAATTGAATTCAACACCTTATCAACCTTCCCCAGCCAATCAGACAACTTTAGCTGTTGAATAATCAGACGTCCTGTTTTACCCACAAAGGTTTACCCAAGTTGTTGTTTATAAAAAAAAAGTAGAATTTTTGTTGTCATCCTCCACCAAGGATTGGTTGGTTAGCATTGTCATCTAATAATCAAAGGGTTGTGCACATGCAAGAGCAAGGATATGAGGGCACTAAGAGGGTTATCTTGGTAACCGGTGGAAAAGCAGAGTAATTTTAGAGTAAGACACCAGTAGACTCAGACTGTATATTACACTGGCCACAATTACCCAGCAATGCAAGCCTGGTCTTCACACGTTCATCAGGTTGATTTAAAAGGGCACATGATCAAACAATAAGAATGAAAACAATAAATCTTTTATGGCTTCAAATTTGAAAAGTCGTCATCACACCATTATTGGCACCCAAATTATTTTGGGTACAGGAAATGGATTCTTATCTGCAGTGTAATTCAACTCACCTGTGACTGGCTGCAGATGCCTATATGGTATAAATGAACCAATGATGCGTTTTAAAGTGAGAAACTGTTCTCTGGGAAAAAGGTCTGTGAATTGATGAAAACAAATCAGAGCTCTTTGGCACTGACTTTTTTTATTTGGACAGCTCATCCCATCTAGTATCACTTTTTGTGGTGATATTCCATCACTGTAGAATGGACAGAGTCTATGTATGAGTCAGTATCATTTCCTTTTTAGCTGTGGCCAGCAGCTTGGTAGGGCAGGGGTCCCGGGTTCAAATCCTGGAATTGGCAAATGATTCAGACAGTTTGACTCTTGAACCCAGCAAGCACAGAATGTTTACATTATGCTATTTTTGGTGTATTGCTTACTCAGCTGCTTTTGGCGATGCCCCTTGTATGTGTTACATAATCATGTAATGGCTACACCTACATTTTCCCCCTTTATATACTGAAATATAAACACAGAAACCTGTTTGGTGGTGTTGTTTCTATTACAAAGTTAAAGTTTTACAGCTTGACATTTTATTTCCTCTGTACATAAGGTTATTAGATTGCTTTGGATGCAGACATTTGTAAAGGGGATTCAAAGTCCAGCCTTTCTTCTTTGTGTGTGTGCAAACTATTTGAGGTTTACCGACACTTTTCCCTTGGTCCAACATTATTACACGTTTATCACAAATTTCATGCTCATTGTTCAGCAATTTATTGTAAGTAGATTGGCCAATAACACAATAACCTACTCAACCACCTTTGGGTTGTGAGAAAACGGGTTTGAAAATGGGGATCCCCACAGAAGAAAGTTTAACCCCCTGCAGTAGAAAACTGGGAACTATGAACCTGGTGCCAGACAATACCTGTGGTAAGTCTGGTAGTGGTTAGCCCTAATGACTTGATTCTCTACCATCTATGCATGCATTGCTCTAATTTGTTACCAAATAAAACACAAACCCTTTTCCCTCCACAATGACAAACAGACACTGACATACAAGCACATTGTATTCACACAAACACACCATCACCTCAGGCTTGTAGTGGCCAGGAGGGATAGTAGTTGAAGTGTTGTCCTAAATAGTGTAGATATGATTTGAGACCAAGGGTGGTAGGGGAACCTTTTGCCCCAGGCAGTGTCTCTGCCACTTCTCTACAGGGTTGGCTCTTGTTCTTTTATTTCCCTAGGTGGGGCATTTTATCATCTACTTTCAGCTTCACCACAGATCCCATGTTAACAGGCTTGTTCGCAGCATTGTCATTGTAATGATGAATTGTCCCCACAGTAACTCTCAATAGTGTCTTCTTTGGTAAAAGGTTATTCAGGGAAACAGCATTTCCACTTGAAATGTAAGAAAATGAAAATAATTAGCCATTCATTCAGCGATGAAGCAGAACATCCTTGAATTATTCAGTTACCGTAATGATCCCAGAAAACCGTTACCTGTGGCATTTTCAGTAATGATAGCAATGTCAATGGCAGCCGTTATTTTGTTCTGACTCTTGAGTTTTCTCTGTAAAGTCTTTAATTGTTGTAATGCTTAGACAGGAGAATTTGTGTTGGACAAGCTTTTGATGCTCATCTGTTGGAGGACAAAACATTCACCTTTGTCTCAGGCATTAGGTTGGCTGGCTGGTGGTGGCATATTGTAGTCAGACTAAATTCAGCTTCTTGGCAGACAACACATGGGGTTGTCAAGCAGCTTCTTAATGATTAACTTCATCAGACATCAGTCATATTGATGATGAAGACAATGGCGGTGAAGATTATGGTAAGGTAACTCGGCAGGGTTTCTTCGGCTTTCATAACAGGAAAAACAGTTTTGTAATTGGGCACACATACTTTCTTTCTTCATACGTCAGTGGCAGTCGTGTGTGTACAGTTCAGGAGTTAATCATTTTGACATTTCCTAACCCAGAGCATTTTGTATCAAAGTCTTTTATGCATTTTGATACAAGGTATGTCAACCTCTGAGCTCACCTTGACACGCATCAGCAGCCCATAACACCCGCCCTATCTGGACACGGCTGTTCAAGAAGAAGAAGAATGGGTTGAATGAAATCAATTTTATTTGGCACTTACACATACATGCAGTGAATTTGTTTCTTCGCACACCCCTGACTAGATATACACACACAACACATCACCCCACACACATGCCAGGTTTTCCAGGTGAGAGGACAGCGCAGGCGTCAGCTATCGGACAGCACGCCTTGAGCAGTTGGGGGTTAAGTGCCTTGCTCAAGGGCACTTCGGCAGTGTTGGTGGGCACCGTAGCTGTGGCATGGTGCCCAGTCATTTTTCAATCACCAGGTCACAGCTGGAATAAACCCTCCTGGTGGTGCCGGGGATTGAACCAGCGACCTTCCGCTAGGCCAACCTGCCGCCTGTCTTGATCACCCCTGGCATACATTGACAAATCTTGAATTTTCCGTTTCCGTACAGTTGTGTGACACGTGTCACACTTTTGCACGTGGAGATACATGTCATTGTCTGCATTAACTATAAGCCCTTCTTACTTGTGACATTCCATCTGTCTTGCTATATTGGAGTGAGATTTCTGCCTCCTGCCTTGTCACTGTGTGTGGTTCTAATGAGCTGAAAGTCCTGACAGGGTTTGCTTGGATGTTAGTGTGGCTCAGCCTGTCAGTCCCTGCTGAGAGCCAACAGCACCCAGCTCAGTTCAGGCCTGGTCTGTCTATATGAAATATATCTTGCATTGTGTGCATAATCAGGAATAGTGATACCACTCCTGTTTCAATTTTAAATGAAAATATTTGAGCTGTCATTCATCTCTATAATTTCTGCTATTTCAGACCAACCTTGGCTGTGCAAATAGTAGTCAAGTAACGTCAAGTTTATTTGTATAGCCCTTAATCACAGTTGCCCACTGTAGCAAGCTCGCTATAACCGGGGCCACGACAGACAGAGACAAAGGCAGGAGTTGAGTCAACGGGCCAGCAGGCCCCTTTATTTGCAATATATACAGCAATATAAATTTGGCCTGATCTTGACGGCCACTGTCAGCGCCGTCTCTATCAGCTGGCGCACCTACCTCTGTCCCGGCAGGTGAGCGTGGAGCACCAAAGCCTGCCAGTCCGCCAGGCTTCCAGGAGCATACTAGCTCCAACCCTGACTGGCCAGGCTGCTCCTGGCTGCATCCTCCGCGGACCTTGGTTGGTCGCCGCTGCTGGTCGTGCTGGCTCTATCCCCTGCATAGTCTGACTCACCTCCTTCATCTCCTGTCGAACTCAGTCACTCAATCACTCCCACACATGCACACACGGAAGGACCCGGCTGCAATCCAGGGAGAGTCAGTCCACTGACTCAACTCTCTCCTGTATCCAGCCTACGCCTCACCCACACCCTCCCCCCAGTCTGCCACACCCACATTATGAAAACAATAAATGACTACACACAACATCCTCCAACCCTCACTGAGTACAAGTAAAAGCTCCCATGAAAACCTATTAGTGAAACAAAATGGAAGAAACCTTGGGAGGGGTTACTCAGAGAGGGATCCCCTTACCAGGACGGTGCAATGGGCACCAAGCGCGGGCAAACAAAGTACACAGAACACACACAATAAGGACGCTTGGATGTGGGGCATCAACAGCAGCTCCATCAGCATCGTGACCACAAGACTGCCCAGCCGCAGCCACAGCCTGGAAACCGATACGAGAAACACCCATACACACACTCACAGACCTATTCACTTACTCTCTCACACAAACAGACATGACCAGCATGAGTGGACAGGAGCACACAAACCGGAATAACTGGGCATGTAAGCTAAATGGTTATCGGCAGGAACCTGAGTTAGTGCAAGATATCTGGTCTAACCTTACGCTAAGAAGAGGTTGAGTCACTCCCTGTAATTGTGCAAAGCTACCTTTGGCCAAATGATAGAGAAAATAAATAGGTCTTTAGCCTAGATTTAAAGATATCAATAGAGCTTGCCTCTCTAATTGTAGCAGGGAGACTAGTGTGCTGAGGAAGGTAATTCAAGTCACATAACCCTCCACTGCTCATAGGATCAGTAGGTACTGGAGATACACATTGGCGTTGAAAGCAGTACACTTACTTACACTTCTTTTTGATTTGGAATAAAGGTCCTTGCTAAAAAATATATATATATATACATGACAAAAACCATGCAGTGGAAAATGTCTTATTGTAAAACAGATGTGTGATGAAGGAAATGAGCCAAAAATCTGAAAACACTTGTACTTTCCCCAAAGTTTGAGTCATGTTTGTTTGGTTATATGACCTGACCTCTGATCTTATATCAGTATTCCTATTCTTAAAAATGCTGCTGTTCACCCCTTGCCCTCTGCTGAGTCTCAGAAGGCCTCTCATGCATCCTGAAGCTCATACTTAAAGCTGGCTTGATGGGCTTACTGTAGGTTATGGTTGGACAAGTAGGAGCCACGTTGTTTAAACCTGTCCAGATTCTTCAGTAACCAGTGTTAATGAAGGAAATGATAGAGTAAAGACACAGGAAATTATTTTTCATTTTTGAGGCTCAAACAACACTGACCAAATACACGATCTAAAACAGCAGAGAAATCAAACACAACATCTAAGAGGTTGTATTAAGAGATGAGACAAAATGATACTCTGTGCAGAACAAGCAATCACTGTGGCCTTGTTGTAAACACAGAAATGGCTCAAAAATGCGAGGCTTTTTTTGTGAGTCGACAGATGTAAATCTTAAAGAGGTAATAGCAGGTTTGTTTCTTCCCTGCAGATACTCCACAAGCATTAAAGTGATTCTGTGCATCAGAGCAACATATTAAATTGACTTTCTTTATAGATGCTACCTTCTGATGGTCAAAATACAGTGAATGTTTTATTTTCCCTTGGATAATTTGTGGTAATGTGTGGTACACATTGTCCGTCTGTGCTGAAAATCAGTTTTTGACAGGATTATTTACAAGAATCCACAAAAAAAGGTCTACAGACTGGAAGGTGCCTCTGAACCTGTATGTCATTACAATGAGAGATGTTTAATGCTACTCCATGTCTGTGAACCCAATAACCACATAATCTGATGTTCAAACCTGCATCTTTCTTACCATATATTCTCCTCATCGCTTTCTTGCTGTCTCTCTCCCTCCCTTCCTCCCCTCTTTCTCTCTGCCAGGCGGTGTTTGATGTGGATAAGACAAAGGGCCTCACTCTGATAGAAGTATGGGAGGGGCTGACGCCTGAGGACATCAAGGCATGCACAGGAACAGACTTCGAGGTGAGTGACTTAACAATTTGGCAAACAGCGTTCCTTTTTAGTGTCTGACTTCAGGGGTTTTAACCACCAAATATCATCACCGTTGCCTTTCTCCTTTTGTTACCATTGTTCTTTTTGATGCAGGTGTCTCCCAACCTGAGGCCCATGCAGCAGATCTAGAAAGGCTTGGCACGGATCTGAGGCATCCCGACTTTAAGGCAGTGAAGAATAATCCTGTTTTTCTTTTGTGTTTTGTGTCACTTTGTTTTTATGCAATATTCAGATGATTCTTCAGTCTAAAAATAGTTAAAAGCAAATAAACCAAATAAAACTTGAATGCATGGTTCAGTTCTCTGGATTTAGCCACCACTAACTCTAAATAAATGAAAGTCATAGGAGCCATCATGTATTTTTCAGATTAGGGCAACAAAAATCTTTATTTAGTGCAAATTAAAAGTTTATCTGTTGATCAAAACTAATTACCTGAAGTTTGACAAAAGATTAGGGAACTTTTCACATTGTTCTGTATTTAATTAATTTATATTTAGTAGTGATTACATTTTACTGATTGTGTAGCCATTACCAAAGAATGCAATCTGAAAATCAGATTCAAAACTGATTTTTTTTAAGCTAAATGCAACTTGGTACTCTGAACAGAAGTCCTATGCTAATTATTGACAAATACCTCGTCTCCTGAATCATATTTACTGTAATGTCCATTAACAAAAGTGACTGTAACATGATATATGATGGATCCACAGGGCGTGTTGAGAGGATATTCAGTGAACTATTATGAATTTAGAGAATCAACTTGTACTACAGTGGGAAAATATGTATTTAGTAATAATGTAAGTTTATGCTGCAGTCAGAAATATTAACTGTCTTTGGGTTATATATCCTATGTAATATATGTCCAATGTTTCATTCAATTTATAAAAAAGGTGAAGTGAGATGATTGAAACACATTTCTCACACACTTTTCTATTTTCTGTCAGTTTTAAACTGCTTCATGAACCATGTCAGTCCATCCCAGTTGTTTATTTTGTTTATCCCCAGAAATGTCAGGCTTGTTTGATATACCATACAAAGCAGACATTTTAGCCAGACAACATGAAGCCTTAACAATTTCTACTCATTGTCTGTGCCCTTAGGTTTATATGTAAAATAAACTACAACTTTGTGTGCTGATTGCAGTTTTTTTTTGCTTCTCATCTGTCATTTAGTCTAAACCTCAATATTTTGGCATAAAAAGCAAATATTCTAAAGAACCAGCAAGAAAAATAAGTGTGTCTATTTTATTCTGGTAATTGCCATCTTGCTTGTTCAGATTATTCAACTCCTCACAAGACATACAAGGATTGAAAGCAAATGATTGCCTTCAGAGTGATGCCTCTTGACACACTACAGGTTTAGAGCTTTCTATATATGGTTGATGAGCTTGCATTGACATTCTTGATGTGATGTAGAGAGGCGCTGTTATTACCTGAGGGCTGTTATGTAACTAAAGAATGCAGCCAATGGGCTTCTGGGTTCAGGGAGATCATCGGGGTTGGATCATCAAGCAGAAAAATGGAAGAAAGTGACAGGGGCTTTTGCCACCGGCTGTTGTTGCTAATCCAGCACATTCCTTTATGAAGTAGAGTGGTACCCTATAAGCCTACATATTCTAACCTAGTTCTCATACTGGTGCTAGAACACGATGTAATAGGAAAGAGGGACACGCCAAGCTGTCACGTGAATGGTACAATTCATAAGGCGATGTTTTTGAACATTAATAACACTAAACTGGTTATAGTGAGTTATGGTAAATGAACACACTACAAGACTGGTAACTGCTCTTCGCTGTAAACGTGAATCGGTAAGTGTAGTCGTAGTTTGGTGAAAAGGTCGGGCAGACTCAGCACCACGCGACTGGACAGCTCCCATGTAGAGCCACTGTCTCGCTAATGCCAGGCTCAGCCAAACAACGCATACCAATCCTGAGTAGTGCTGGCATGTTCTCATCTTCAAGCCATTATGATCTAACTTTTTGAATCACCTAAATGTTTGGATGGGTAGTCGGGTCATTCTTTATCACTGCGATATGGCTATGTCATTCGAGTGTAGTGCGGACAAATGCTCCTAGGTCAATTTGAATTAGATATCGACTTCAACAATTACTGAGCCCAGCCCACTGGCCACACAGCCCTTCTTTACCGTCGGTGTGTACAATAGGCTTTAATATTCTGGTCTCAAACAGACATTCCAAGCAAATTCTCATTTTGCTCGGTTGATTCCAGGAAGCTCTGCACGCGGGTTCAGTCCTCATGCTGCCTCTCTCTCTTGCGCTGTAGCCCATATACAATCCCAGTGCCACACCTGCACAAATTACCTGCCTACTTGAATCCTACCTGTGTTCGTGCCCCTAGTGTCAACAAAAGAAATACATTAACCAACACAAAATGGCTAATAATAATAAACCGAACCGACAAACAGTCGAGTAGATTTTAAATAGCTTCTACAACTCTATTATTTCAAAAGTAAGGTTATTACGTCAGCTGTTACTCCCTGGGAGGAGTAATTCTTTACACTGCCCGTGGCTTTTCTGTTACACACCCAAATTTGCCCAATGTTCCTGTCATCCTTTCGAGCTATAAATTTTAGCTAATGGGAATATTTCCACATGGAGGAAGTAAAGTTTTCTTTTGCTTAGCGTGAGAGGACGGTGATTGCTTATGAGGAAAACGAAGCGGGGCATGTTTTTTGAGATGAAAATTTCATTTTCAATCTGATACATGGAGGGGGGGGG
>OOFE01023134.1:14607-33648 GCA_900323365.1 Monocentris japonica | reverse complement strand
ATCCGTCTATCCATCCGCGTTCTCACAATTCGCGCCCATGTGTACGCGCTCAGGGGGGTGTGGACTAGGTCTCAGTCGCGCTGTTTTGCGTGTGTGTGTGTGTGTGTGTGTGTGTGTGTGTGTGTGTGTGTGTGTGTGTGTGTGTGTGTGTGTTTGGTGCGCGGACTGGAGAGAGAGAGAGAGAGCACTCTAGGTTGGCGCAGGCACCGGGAGAACGGAGCGTTGTGCACGGCGACAGCATGGCTTCGTCTCACGGGAGAAGCGACCTGAGGTTCGCAGACTGGATGGCAAGTTTACCGCAGAGCATGCACAATATCCCGCTTACCAACCTGGCTATTCCCGGTAGGTGTTTCTTTTAAGGTCGCACCACGAAAAGCGTCCGGGGAGGTTGTCCATGAACGATAAATCTATGTTGTCCTTGCGTATTGTAAGATTTTGTTTTACCAGATGAGGAATAAAAATGTATTGGTTTTAATATTTCATTTGCTTTTTGATTTTCTGCCTTACAAACCTTGATTTTCTACTTTGCAAAGAATCATCCTTTCTTCCAATCCCAGTCTGACAGCCTAATAGGCCTATGTCTTTGGTTTTCATTGTACCTGACTAGAAAGAGGATGAGACCTGTTGCGCAATGTGAGTAGTGCCATGTGTATTTCCAACTGTTTCCAACTGATGTCATGTCTGAGGCTAATTACAAAATCAGATTCTCACCCATATAATAGTCCAAATAATGGAACTGTCACAAGATAGAAGAGGCTTTCCGAGCTACTCGTAATTATCCCAAATAGAATGAACTATTACTGCTTTGTTTTCCCTAGTGTATGGCTTTTGGTGTTTGTATGAGGGTGGTGGCCATAGAGAGAAGGGAAAGAGAGTGGGATGGACTCGATCAGTGTATTGGACCAGATATACATACATATTGCCCATATATACATTAGAAAGTCTGCTTTTTGGCCAATCAGAGTGCAGGTATTACCCTCCATCAAAATTGGAAATGTTGATTGTAAGACCCATTTGACTGATGGAATGGGTCATTAGCAGCTGGTTAATTCCATATCAGCTACTTAGTGATCATCTTACCCACACTCAAAGCATGTTCAGTCTTCATTTTCTAGTATTTTCCAATCCTTTGTAGCCCTTCTCTCTGCTGTCTCTCTCTCGTTCTATCTTTCTTTGATGGATTGATGTGTAGATAGGGGGTGTTTGGGATAGAGAGGGAGAACAGAGACCAAATTTAATTTGGCTTGGGTGGCAAGGAGGCGTGGCATGGCACTGGCATTGATCACTGCTCTTACTGATGCCAGCACACGTGCAATTCACATAATTTTAACATTCAAATGGTTTTGTTGTGCATGAAAACAAAGTGGCATGAGACATTTTGCCCCCCTGCCAGCAGGTCTTGCTGAATCCCATAACATGTGCTGTGTGACACCACAGCTCTACCACAATAAGGCAGCCTGGAAACATGGTCTGTTCTATCTAATTAGAGATCATTACAGTGGCCTGGCAGCTCAGCTGCCCTCCATATTCATAAATTATCCTCCATTTGGATACAGATTCATATGAACGTCCTATGACTCTTTAAATCTTGCACTTCTGTGTGTGTGTGTGTGTTTTCAGACAGCACGTTTAGCTCAAGGTTTCTCAAGCCAAATCCCATAATCCACTGCATTCTGTGGTGAATTAATTTAATAAACAAACATCTTTCCATTGGGATGTATGCCTGATATGTTTTAATGGTGTGTCTCATATCACCTCCTCTTGTCTGATAATAGAGCACAGCATTACAAGTCTTGGTTCAAGAAGGAATTAAACAGGGAAAAGCAAGAAAACAATGAGATAAATGTCAGCAAATTCATTCCTCCTCTTATCTGTATATTCATGATGGTGGATTTCTTTAGCCACAGCATCCAACCATTGCTGCCTCTACAACAGTGATGCTATTTATTTTTGCCAGCACAGCCTGGATGTCTGGCACCCATTTTGGCAATTTGGAATACTCTTACTGTGTGGGGATGATGTTGTGATGGCTTTGTGTTGTTGCCAAAAAACTTAACACTCATTCCTGCGTTTGTGTTGCCAGCTTTGCACAGCTGTACTCATTAGCACAGCATAATCATCCATTTAGATCGGCAATGAATTTGTTTCAATGTTTTCCTCTTCACAGTGACAGTTGGGGAGGACTTAATCAGTATCAGGTTATTATGATGTTTTAACGTCATCCATTGATCAAGAGTATTTTTAAAAGCACACTCCAGAAATCCAGCCATCATTGTTTATCATATATCAGAAATTGGTATATGGGCTGAAATAGCCAAATGTCTTATCCAGGATATGGAGTATGGCTACCAACACTCAAACTTTCTTTTTCTTTTCTTTATCTTTTCCTACCCTTACCGCCCATATCTACCTCCACCTCAAGATGATGAAATAAAGCCTATGTGCTGTATATGCCTGCATGTCAATCATGTATGCGTGAGTTTTTCTATTTCCCTGCCTGGTGCATCACACACACACACACACAACACACACACAAGACACAACACCTGCTGTATTACAGATAGTCAGTATCTACCCACCATATTTGCTATTACTGTACCCCTGACTCTGTACACCATAGATTATGCTGATAACAGCTTGTCACTCCCAGATACTGGGCCAAATATTATCTGAAAGTCTTTCAAATGCTCCTATATACTGTATATTGTGTGTATGCTGAGTTTGGTTTTCACTTCTGTAGTAATCCAGCTTGATCAGGTTGGGTAGCAGGTTAGTTTGTTAGTTTATTTGTTTGTTTGTTTGTTTGGCATAAAAGGTTGATGGCTTAGTAGGCCAAAGCCAGTGCTTTATCGTGGCAATAATGGTGAAGTGCCATCTAATCTAAGCAAGGGTATGTACCTCCATGTGAATGTGCACCATACCCTATCCAAGGACAGGCACTGAAAATCATTTGCATTACAGGACCTTAATGTTGTAACACAACACAGCACGCAAGTGCTGTCAATATGTCAATGTGGTTGTATTGTTCCTTCTAAAAATGGTACATATACAATAACCCCACATCGCTTTGGCCTCACACTGCTCTGTCCTGCCGAGTGTACAATTCAGTTGACCTGTGCCAGCTCTACATTCACCAATAGAGGGGAGTAGTTACCATTCTCCCTGACCAGTGGGGGACATGGTGGGGTGTTAGATCTGTTATGTGAGCACCACAGACTGCCTGGCTGTGGATGGGTCTGACCCATCACAGAATGAGATGGTCAGCACAGGTGGGCTGCAACAGATAAACCTGCTTCCCTGTGGCTCTGTCACCAAGAAACAGGCTTCACAGGTGCCTCTGAGACTGGGAGATGGTAGCTGGCTTTCTGGATTTGACTGGCATAGTAGCAAATGGGATTTGCTGTATTTCTGGTGTAGGTGTAGGTGTATGATATGCAGCATAGACATATGTCCAAGATTTTTTTGACTGTATTTTAGCATAGAGCTAAAAAATATAGGATTCAAATGCATTAAAATTTTGGCAGTGACTTGTATTCATTTGCAATCAGTAAAGACTACATTGTAATTTGCTTCATTCAAGGCAGGCAATCTGTTCATAAAATGAAAAGCATAGAATTCCACAAGACACATTACCTCAAAGATGTTACCACACACAAAACTTCAGTGTAAGATTCGCATGTGAGTGGCTTAAGCTTTAGTAAGACAGATGCTTTGGTGAGGTAAATAAGCTTTTGGTGGCTAATGGTGAATAGAAAGGGCTCAAGGGAGCCACACTCAGGCTTCCCAATGGCTTTAAGACACAAACAGTTCAAGGCTTCACCATGTATAGCATACCTTAGGGCAGAGGGAAAGGGTGATGGCAATTCTATTAACTTATGTTGACCTAGCAGACAATGAAAACAAATCCATTGCAGAAGAGGCATCCTCTGTCTTAGTGGTTCCCTCGGGGTAGAGGAAAAGGCCTGCCCAGGACTTTAAGCTGTAAATCTGTCCATCCATGCCTTGGTTAGATCACTCTGCTGCTGCACTTAAGCCCCTGAACAAGGAGGATAAATGGTATTGGATGCCTGGGTAAACACTGGTAGTGCAGTGAGATATTTGAAGGGCAGGAAATTGGGCTGCCAAAAGGCCTCTGAAAACAGAGGATGTAAAATGAAAGGAGAAGGAGAAGAAAGGAGAGCGTAGTGGATAAAAAAAAAAAAACAGGGGAGGAGAAATAGTTTGTTGTTTGGGTGAGAGGGTTTATGAGAGAGAGAATTATTGTTCATAGTGAAACAGCACAAAGGGGTGGTAAAGAGGTGATGATGCAGCTATTTTCTATAATGAATATCTCTCACAGCCCACCCAAATCTCCAGTAAACTTTGGTTTGACCAAAGGCAGTTATGGCCCTTAAGTGCTTGACTAGGTGCACATCCTGCCCACATTTTTAACTCAAGGCTCTAGACAATGTCTTGGAAATTACTCAGCCACCAATCTATCATACTATTCAGTAGATCATTTAATAACTGACAGCTAGACAGTTAAGATGCTGATTTGAGAGTTCTGCAAGTATCAAGTCTTAAAAGTAAAATTGGATGGATCCTTCCCTGGGTGCAAAGGTTCAACATAGTGCAATGGATTTACAGTATTATGAAAACAATGGTGATCTGTATATACCAATACCAATATCAAGTCGATAAAGGAGACAAAATATTGTTTTTATTGACTTAGCCAGAAGCTTGGTCATCACCACTTCAGCTCACCACAATGTTCTCTGCTTACCTGCAAGCCAAAACTTTTCAATTTCATAAGTTGCTAAAGGAAATCCACTATCAGAGTGTTTGAGAAAGTGACAGAAATAGTTAGGTATGGATTCTCCACAGGCTGGTTTTGCTTCACCACTGGCAGTTAATTGAGTTTCTAGTAGGAGGACATTTATCTTGTTTCTAAAAGTCAAATAATTCCGTCTCACAGGAAACAGCAGTCTAGCATTTGTGCTCCGTGTGCATTGCCACAGGAAGAGAACAGCAAGATCAGAAAGGAAGAAAGATGGGGTGATGGAGAGAATGGAACAGGACCGCAGGAAGGGAGGAACAGAATTATAGAATTTACAGGAAGATCCATCCATTTCAAACCAAAGGTGGGGATAGAAAGAGAGGTCAAGAGAGATCTTGAACAAATTTCTTTTTTTCTAGTATTCATTTCCCTCATCTCCAACGCTTTCCTTTGCTTTCCAATTCTCTCCTCCCTCCTTGATTTCCTTTCCCCTTCCCTTCCCCCTTTCCCTGTTTTCATCTCCTTTCCCCTTCTCTCCTCACTACCCTGAGGGGATCTATTAAGTGTACACGGTGAGCAGTAATGATTTGTGATGAAAAAGAGCATACATCAACAGTGGTCTTCTCACAGCTTCTTCTCATTCAGTCAGAATGACTCAGTTAACACAGTTCAACTTTTTAACAGCCAATCATCATCCCACGTTAACTGCCTCTCTGGGCCTCTGTCTCTGTCTCTATCTTTGTTTCTGTTTCTCTCTCTCTGTCTTTTGCTCTCTCACTCACTCTCTCCTTCCACTTTTGCCCAGTTGGACATCAGCTCCTTCATGTCCTGACGTGATTATGTAGCTGGTATTGGGGTAAAGAGTAAAAAAGTGTCTGTTCCTGCCAGCCAAAGTTCACAGTCTGCACATAAGTGCAGTGGTGATAGACCCAAAGACTCATCAGTAGGGGAAGGTGGCTTGGATTTGTATTATGCAATTTATTGCTTTGATTGTGTCCACTTGCTTTGCCACGTGTCTGTACACCCACATATCTTCACTTCCATCCAATGTAAAGCCATCAAACAGCACATGAATAGACAGTCGGGAGTAGAGGGACTTAGGCTTCAGTGGGCAGACGGATTGTTACATTCAAGTGATAGACTATGGGCTCTTACAATCATGGCAATCAGTAAGAGCCAGAACACATTAACTATGTAGGACTTTACCAAAGTGTTAGGTATTTTGGGATGGAGACAATATCCCACCTTGGTTTGTTCTTTGATGGATGTCGTAAGGGAAGGAATGAGCAGAATTGTGGTCACATTGACCCTCATTGATATTTGATTATAACACACACAGACACACACACTTCATATTTCCATTGCTAGTATTTAGTTGCCACATTTGCCAAAAAGCTTTTAATTAAAGCTCAGACAGTTGTGTGAGAGACTGGGGAAAAAACAAATCTTCCATCCATTTAAATACATGTAAACAAAGCGGGTAGTGGGTTGACAGTGGCATAATACACTGGCTCTGGATTAAGGATCCAACAGAATGAGTCAATTTCCAGGCACAATGTTGAGGTTTATTGTATAGAAAAATTTGCATTAGCAGAGAAAATGTGTTGGCTCTACCTTTCCTTCAAGCATTAAAAATAAAATTTTCACAGAAAAATGACACACAATGTGGAATGTTTTCCTATTGAGGCATGTTGCAGCATTAATGTGCAGAAAATGATTTCTAGAAAGAAATCATCTGCAGAAGAGATATCGGGGTTCGATCATGTTGAATTATAGTTACTTCCTCGGTTCATGTTTTTTCTATGGTTCCGTATGTATGTATTGCACACTTGGCAAACTGTTAGGCCCTTTGGGATTAATATTGTCACTATTATGCTATGAGATGCATAGGCCTTGTGCATTAGTGGGTGCTAGTTAGCAAAGCACAAACAGGTTTCTGCTGAGGTTACCAAACCCTAAAAGATTCTGTTGCATGATCCTCAGAGCCTAAAAGAAATCATTCTTTGCAGCAACAGCAGAGCCAGCTGTTGTGACTGGTTATAGTCATCCTCTGGTATGATTGCCGTTGTGACCCTGATGTTATGGTTCACCTGGCAGTGATGCTGTGTGCGGCACTGCCCCAGGATTCAGCTGTCTTCCCTGCTCACGGTCATTCTCTGGGCCAGCTGCATGAAGCTGACACTGGAGTATGGACAGCTGAAGGTCACTTCAGGCTGTGTGTGTGTGTGTGTGTGTGTGTGTGTGTGTGTGTGTATGTGTGAGAGAGATTGATGAAGAGGGAGAGTGATTGCAGTGATGAGAGCAGAGAGAGGATAACAGAATTACTCTGTTTTGCATGTCCATGCACAGACACGTATGAACACACACACATACACACTTCTCTCATTCTCGAATAGGCAAGGGAGGTCACACTACCTAGAGCCCTGTCTAAAATAATTATTAAAATAATAATTGGATTGGTTTCAAGGAAAATTTTAGCATCACCCTATACTATGAACATGTATAGCGTTAACGTTCACTGTTCACTTCAATGTTCACTTTGTGTACATGTTAATAATTATCAATAAATATATGAGATGTTTGTAGGTACATTATATATTTTGAAACAGAGATTGTTTAACATAGTGTTTTCAGGTCAAGCATTCACTTGATTTGTTAACTATCTCAATTTGATGGTCTTACTTATTCTATTTGTCTGTAAGACTGTGCCCCAGGGCTCAGTACTTGGTCCTCTGTTATTTAGAATTTATAGAAATAATCTACTGTTGTGCATCAAATCTTGTCAAAGCTTTTGAGTACTTGCAAACTACTTTTGATACTCCACAAAATACCCTGCATCAATAGAAGCATGTTCTGAATTCTGACCAAATCAAAAGTCATGGTGTTCACTAGGTGATTAAGGCTGTTTCATCTTATAAATATCAAGGTATTTTAATTGATAACTCCCTCTACTTTAAGCCACATGTTCAGCTCCATGTGAAGAAACTGAAGTTGAAATTGGGTTATAATTTTAGAAATACGTCTTGCTTTTCTGTTCTGACTAAAAGGAGACTTGTTCCTGCAACTTTTATGCCCGTGTTGGATTATGGTGATCTTTTATACACTGATCAGCCATAACATGAAAACCACCTGCCTAATGTTGATTTAGTGGACCAAGGGCAGGTTGAATTAGGCAGGAAATCCAAATGAAAGAATTCGAGGCACGTTCATTAGGCTGTCATTGGTTTAATTAACCTTGATACTATAGATAAATTGCCTTGTTTTACTATTATATCTGTAAATTGTGATTTTTGATTTTTGTAATATATACAGACGGGTGACAAATTAAAGGAAAAACCAACATAAAGTGTCTTAGTAAGGTGTTGGGCCACCTCGAGCCGCCAGAACAGCTTCAGTGCGCCTTGACATAGATTCTCCAAGTCGCTGGAACTCTACCGTTCTTCCAAACGATATTCCCTCATTTGGTGTTTTGATGATGGTGGTGAAAAGCGCTCTCTAACACGTTGGTCCAAAATCTCCCATAGGTGTTAAACTGGGTTGAGATCTGGTAACTGCGAAGGCCATAGCATATAATTCACATCATTGTCATACTCATCAAACCATTCAGTGACCCCTCGGTCCCTGTGGATAGGGGCATTGTCATCCTGGAAGAGACCACTCCCATCAGGATAGAAATGTTTCATCATAGGATAAAGGTGATTGCTCAGAATAACTTTGTACTGATTTGCAGTGACCCTTCCCTCTAAGGGGACAAGTGGACCCAAACCATGCCAGGAAAATGCCCCCCACAGCATAACAGAGCCACTGGACCCCCTCACTGTAGGGGTCAAGCATTCAGGCGTTTCCCGTTCTGTGTACGCCACACATGCACTCGCCCACTTGTCGAGAATATGGTGAAGGGTGACTCATCTAACCATATCACTTTTTTGCACATCTTTGTAGACCAGTGCCTGGTTTTTGAACCACTGAACTCTCAAATGTGCATTGATCTTTGTAATGAGTGGTTTATGCACTGCAACCCTACTATAATATCCCTCTCTATGTAGTTGTCGACGGTTTGTTCTTGCTGACAGTCTGATCACGTCCTGCATTGACATTCTCAGTCACCTGAGGAAGAGTTGCTCTTCTGTTTTTCCTTTCATATCGCACTAATGCACGAGCATCATGGTCATCGAATGTGTGCTTTCGACTACAATTTCCGACTGATGTCTTTTCCATAGATCTAAATGCAGATGTCACTTTAGTCACTGTTCCCATTGAAACACTAGCCAGTTGAGCAGGCTTTGTGGCTGAAGCTCCTGCCATCCGTGCCCAAATAATGAACCCTCTTTCAAAGTGATTTAGATCTTTTCCTCTTGCCATCTTGATCCAAAATCGAGGTCAACTGGGCCTTCTCAGCATATTTATACATGCCACAGAGCATGAGAGGATGTTAATTGTGTAATTATATCATGTAGTACACCTGTATGGAAGCCTCTCCACTCATTTATTCAATTTGTCACCCGTCTGTATGTTGTCTGTCTGAAACCTTGTGTAATTATTTGTGCTGCTGCCTGTCTGCTGCCAGGTGTCTCTTGCAGAGCAGATTTTTAGTCTCAATGGGACTTCCTGGTTAAATAAGTACATGTCTTATCTTCACAGCATGGAGGATGTTATTCAGATATTCTATGTTGTTACCATAGCACCAGGTCATTTTCAGCACTGACCCCCCCTTACAGCTGTTTTGAGGCCTATCTACCCCACCAAGAAAAATAATTCAGCATTCAGGGGTTAATACCTGCATACAGACTCATGTTCTCGCTTTGGTTCCCCTAACACACATTGTTATTATTCTCTCTAGGTTCCCATGATTCGTTCAGTTTCTACATTGACGAAGCATCTCCTGTTGGCCCTGAACAGCCGGAGACAGTGCAGAACTTTGTTTCTGTGTTTGGCACGGTGGCCAAGAAACTAATGAGGAAGTGGTTGGCCACACAGACCATGAACTTCACCAGCCAGCTGGAGGCTGGGATCCGTTTCTTTGATCTGCGCATCTCCACCAAGCCCCGAGACCCTGACAATGAGCTATACTTTGCCCATGGGCTCTTCAGTGCCACGGTCAGTAGAGGCCTCATTTCAGATTTAGTTGTGTTGATGGAAAGAGTATTTAATGTTCAGAGTATTTAATGAGTATTTAAAAGAGTATTTAATGTAAAGTTACTTTGTGTGTATGTGTGGATTTCTGAGTATGATGGAGCAAATGCTTGTGTCCATGCATATATATCTGTGTGTGTATTGGCATATGTGTCACTGCAAATGGAGAGTATGTACATGTACATGTAAGGTCTTGCATCATAATCCTTTATGTCTCATATCAATATTGGAAGAAATTAATTATTTTTGTGTTTGTGTGTTTGTGTGTGTGTGCGTGCATGTGCGCATGCGTGTTGTGTGTGTCTTTAGGTCAGAGAAGGTCTAGAGCAGATCAGTAGTTTCCTGTCGGGTCATGCCAGAGAGGTGGCATTCCTGGACTTCAACCACTTCTACGGCGTCCAGAACCTGCACCATGAAAAACTGGTAGCCATGTTAAAGGAAGTGTTTGGAGACAAACTCTGCCCAGTTGTCTTCGCCCAGGAGGTACTGTAGGACTGAAGACTAACTAAATACAGTACAGCAAGTGTAAAATTAATTTCAAAGAGTTTGACTACTCATCGCTCAGGAGGTAGTATTTAAAGCAATCTCAAAAAATAATTTCAGATACTTGTTCCACCTGAGAGACTCTTGATTTAGGCTAAAGTGGACATGTCACAAGCACGGCATGTTTTTTCTATTGTTGAACGGGCTTCACTATTTTTGTTAGATACAAAACAGTGCTTTGAATGTTTTGATCTGTACGTAATGATGGTTAACACGTCCAAAGCCACCAGTGATTTATTTGCTCAAAGTATCTCCTTTTGCATTTAAGTCTAGTAAAAATTAAGTATGTTTTCTCACTGTGCTGTTTTCCAACCTTCCCACCCACCTTGTTCCTCCTCCACACCCTCCCTCCCTCCATGCGTAGGTGTGTGTAGAGTACCTGGGAAAGGAATACCAGTCAGATTTAAAATTCATCATCCCTCCATCAATCCACACAACCGTTTTAGTATCTCAGTGTCCTGTCAGCTCCTGTTGCTGAATACTAGTGAAATGGCAAATTCCTTCTCCCAGCAGTACTGCAGGGTCACGTGGGGTGAGAGAGGTTGAAGGAGGTTGGGAAAGAAGAGTGAAAACAAAGGACAAAGAAATGGATAGTAGTGAATTTTTAGAGCACACAAATGACTGGTACTCTTTCCTCCACAAGTATTACATTCTCTGTCCTCTCCCTCTACTCATCTCTCTCCATCTTCTTCCTCACTTTTCTTCCTCCACCTTTCTCCCCCTTCCACTATTCATCTGTCTGTATGGTGAGACTTATTGGTGTTGGAGTGCAAGTCCTTTTTTTCTACTTTTGACTACTCACCACTTTCTTTCGCTCCTATTTCCTCTTATGCCACCTTCCTCCACCCTGACCATTCATCCTATCAGTGGGTAGATGTGTTTCATTTGTTTAAATAAAAAGTAGGTGGATATCTTATTGCACTTTTACTTAGATGCACTTATCATTTCTGGTGACTAGTCGTTCTCTTGCCTATCTATGTTGAATGCACTTATTGTAAGTCTCTTTGGATAAAAGCGTCTGCTAAATGACTAATGTAATGCCATATGCAAGGGTGGAAGTAACATATTTTAGTAATTACAATTACTCTTCCTAATGTAATTAAGTAGCTTTTTTGAGTATTGTTTTTCAGTATTTCATGTTTTCAGTAACTTTGCTTTTAATTAAGTATGTTTTGACTGAAGTCTTTTACTTACATTAAATTTTAAATCACATCCATTCGAGTACAAATGCTGTAGGCACCTCACCCATTGGCATTGCGTCAGAAACTAGCTGATGGTAAATTGCATCTGCACTAAATCTTCAGAAGCAAGTGGGGGAAACATTAATTGAACTAACATTGAATGCTCAAATTTGTCCATGATAGTAGCTTAGTTAACATTATCTCAAAAGCCATCCATCCAGCAACAGTATTATTGTGTTGAGTTTACCTGGCTGTTGTACTTTGCTAGCTTTGATAGCTGGTTTGATAGCTAGGAAACATAAAGTTTTGAATAATGGGCATTTTCATTTTTTAATCACAGATTACTGAGATACTATAATCCTATCACACAATTGTTGTATTGATTCACGCCATCTGTTTTTTTAAAAGTAACTCAGGAACTTTTGCTTAAACAAGCTACTTTATACTTTTACTTAACAGCACTTCTGTTGAGTAGGATAATTTAGTACATTTTCCACCCCTGGGTATAAATAAGCAATAATGTACGGCAAGCTGGTCATTATCGAGAAATAAAGTGGTATACCTTGACAGGGATCAAGACAGGAAGACGGAAAGTGTAGGGGTCTTTTTTTTCAATAATGACCGGCTCGCCGTATATTATCCCACTTAGGGCTACTTGCATGGCTACTTTTTCATTTAATAAGAAATATTGGTTCAAAATTATTTTATTATAAACATCAGCCAAAAATAGTTTAGCATCTGACTGAAAGCACAGAAATGTCTGTAGCTAGCATCCATGGGCTACACCATATATACACATACATGCAGAACTGAAACCATAGCAACGTAAACAATTCTGGTAAGTCTGACGTTCAGCCTCTAACCACAAAACGTTCCGTGCCCTCTGAATAACGTAAAAGTAATGTTGGAAAAATCTTCCATGTTTCTAACCTATGGTATGCTATGTGTTTACCTGTAGTAACCAAGGAGTAATGCCTTTTTGGCACAAGGTGTTGCTAGTTAATTTGATTAGAAATCAACAAAAACAACCAGACTTCACTGCGGAGTGGTATGGTTACACATGAAACAGGTGAAACAGCGGATAACAGAGCTCAGAATGTGTTCATTGGTCATTCAGAATGAAGTTGAACAGTTATCCAAAGGTTATTTATCCATGTAATAAATGATGTGATGCAATGCATCAGGAAATTGATTTACAATATGTCAATTTATCTCCCATTATTGTATTTGCTTCCATTCAAATAAATCATAACTTACCATGTAACTAACCCTCCCTATCTTGCTTTTCCACCAGGTGAATCTCCAGTACCTGTTTAAAAGGTACTCAGTAAGACAACAGGTGCTGTCTTATATTCTTCACTCCATCACTCATCACCTTTTTTTTCTTTTCTTCTTCTTTTCTGCCCCCCTCCCCACGGACATGCACACACACTGCACTTCCCTTCATCCCCAGGTGACTCTGCAGTATCTGTGGGAGAAGGAGTTCCAGGTGCTCGTGTTCTACCACCACCCCATGGCACTGGAGGTGCCCTTCCTGTGGCCAGGCCAGATGATGCCCTCTCCCTGGGCTAACACCACCGACCCAGAGAAACTGGTTCAGTTTCTCCAGGCTTCTGTCACCGACCGCAGGTCAGCAACTACATATTTTACTGTGGCGCTCTATGCACTTCATGGATGTAGAAAGGTTAATGCTAGGTCAAGGCTAGGCCCAAGGCTAACCTAGGCTAGGTTAATGGTAGGTTGATGGCAGTCATTAGATGACAAGAGTAAAGGGGAGTTATGAGGTGGTGGCAAAGAGGGGGGTGGTTCCAGGACGATGGAATACACCGTTAAGCCTTCTTGAGGTGTCGTGGGCTGAACTTAACGAAACATTGTTGAAGGAAGGTGCCCACTTGATAACCCCAATGACCGCATACCACTGTTGGCTAAGGTAGGTAACTGGCGAATGGTGCCATCTGAGGAATGACTCTGTAGATCTATGACGGTGGAGGCTGATGTCTGCTATGGTGTTGCATCTGATGGTGGTTGTATCTTTCGTATTTTTTATCTGAATTAGGCTTCTACAAGTGTTTAGCTTGATTTATGGAAAAAGGGATAGTAACATTTTGTCATCCATGCTGAGTGCAAAATTGCCAATCTCTATTGCATCAAAAATTGCCTATATTCATCACCTTTGGCACTCGTTTTATAGTATTACAAGTAAAATGTCTCATATGAGGGGTCATTCCGGCATCATTTTGATTTCTTTTTGCAATGGTCATATTTTGCTCCAAGCTCATGTGATAATGAATAGTAATAAATTGCATGTGATAATAAATAAATGCATGTGAAATTCTGCAAATGTCTAGCACTTTTTTGGCAGAAAAAGCTTTTTCATTTATCTGAGGGCAATTCAGGAAATTAATTCTAGTTTAGTTTAGTATCCGACTGAAAGCACAAAAACTGTGCTACGTTGTCCGTAGCAACGTAAACAAATCTGGTAAGTCTGACGTTCAGCCTCTAACCAGCTAAAAGTTAACCACAAAAAGTTCTCATAATTCAGGAAATGTATTCTATAATAAAACAGATGCGAGTAAAATGTGAATGTTATGTATGTGACTCCTGCAGGAGGAAGGGGACCTTCTTTGTCTCTCAGGTGGTTCTGACACCCAAGGCCAGCACTGTGATGAAAGGAGTGGCTAGCGGACTGAGAGAGACCATCACAGAGAGGTGTGTGCATCTGTGTGATGTGTGTGGGTGTGTGTGTGTGTGTGAGAGAGAGAGAAAGAGAGAGAGCAGGAGAGAGAGAGAGAGAGAGACAAAGAGGGAGCTGTTTCATGCTCTTTTTCAGTATAACAGGGATACTGTTTGAGATGCAAGAGTTAGCATCAGAGGTGGCACATGATCTAATAATTTTCAACATACACACACACTGTGGGGCCCAACATCACAGTAGCACCACAAGCACTGGGGGCCACAGAAGCAACATGATTTACTCATCACAAAAACACACACGCACACTGTGACATTTTATAACTAAATCCAGGGGCATGTTGGTTTCTACAGGTATCTCCAGGCGTTTGACACTGACCTCAATTGGGTCTTTTGAACAGCTGCAACAAACCTGAGGGGATGCTTCTCATGCTTCTCCTCTCTCTGTCTGTATCTCTTCCTCTTCTCGTTTGTGGTTCAGGCATTTATTTCTATTTTTTTCTCTTTACCCTCTGCTTTGTCCGCATTTTACTCCCTCTTAATGCCACCAGTTCTTTAAACGCCTCAGCAGCAAACCCATCAATTTTCCTGGCCTGAATAATTCATTTGATAACTGTGCTATCAGCCATGCTCACTGTGTATTTGATTATTTTGATTTAGGCATCCGTCAAAACTATCCATTCATTTGGCCGCACAGACAGCCTATGTAGAACTCAACATATTCTGCAAGTGTGCGTAGGAAACAACTTTCAGAACTATGCCATGCAGTAAGCCAGGGAGGGCCTATGCTGATGTAACATTCTCCCCCGCTGCTTGGTTCAGATGAATATGTCCAGCGAGTGTTTGGAGTGTCATCCTCACGGCTGGCGTCTGGCTTGCAGACATGCCATGCTGTGTCAGATAGGTCTTTAAACACAGCATAGGCCCTCTCTGTGTTAAACCAACCAACCATGACTCATCCCTTACTCTCTCCCTGTCTTTGTCTCTTGTGTCTTCCACTTTTTTCCAACCTCTGAGTCTGAGGCTGCAATGCTGTATACTAAAAGTGTTTGTGTTTGTTGTTGTGTGCATCCATGTATATGTGTGTGCGTGTGTGTGTTGTGTGTGTGTGTGTGTGTGTGTGTGTGTGTGTGCGTGCGTGTGTGTCTCCTCTCAGGGCCTTGCCAGGCATGATGCAGTGGATCAGGGCCCAGAGACCCGGGGAGAGCGGCATCAACATTATCACAGCTGATTTTGTGGAGCTGGGAGAATTCATCAGTGCTGTCATCACCCTCAACTATCACCTTGACGAAGAGGAGGATGATGCCACCTGAGAACCCACAGGGGGCACCATAGAGCACAGTCACCATCACCACCACCACCAGTGGCTGGGCCTGCGCTCTCACTCTTTCTCTTTGGCATTCATTTCAGGAGGGGAGCAGGGCTGCTCCTCTTACTTTATTTAGGGCTATAGAGAATTGAGAGATCAAATGGAGAGGGGTTAAAGGGACGACAAGTCGTAGGGGGGAAGAGAAAGAGGAAGAACAATGGAATGTTTCGTTTGAGCACTAAGATAATAAGAGACTTTTTGGTTTATACCTATTTTGGGATCAAAAGGGCAATTGGTTTTTCAGTGAGATGTTTATTTTCTTTACCTCTCATATGCTGTAAATATAGCCGCTCTTTCCTCCAGTCAATCAAATGCACTTACCACTTCATCAAGGGTAGGTTCTTCAGAGCATATCAACTTACTATTAAATGTACAGGTACATTGTTCTAGGTATTCTCTTGACAGAGAAGGTTTTTCAGAAGTTGTTCTGCTACATAGGAGCCCATCAGTATTAAATTAGTGGTCTGTGTAACTTGTAAACCACTCACATGTAGGCTAGTGTAAGTAGCTAGAAGTTGTCTTGTTTGGAAAATCTGTCCATGAGAAGATTTTTACAGTATGCATTGTTGGTCAGATCACTGCAGGTGTTTCTGAAAATGCCGCTAACAATATAGTGTGTTTACAAAACTATTTTCCCAATACATAAACAGAAATTTCGGCAAAGGGATTTTCCATTTCTTTCATGAGCGATAATCTCTCAAAGGGTCCTCTCCAAGTAATCATCTACTCTGAAGTCAGTTTGTGACCTAGGCATTGATCAGACACCTCTGCACAATAGTAGACCATTGATTCAACTCCTGATTCAAAAACACAAGAGAGATGGATATAAACAGAGGAGGCTGGGCCAGGCAAGAAAAATATACCAGTCATATCATGTATCTAAACTAAACAGACTTGTCAGTATGTTTAGAATTTCAAGACAAGCATTCTTGGCTTTCACTGCTGAGTACTAGCAAAAAATGATTAACCTAAATAACCTAAATAGTCATTTAGGAGCTTGCAAGGCTGTCAATGCTACCAGTCATTTTTAATGCCTAAGAATCCAACATGACACATTTATTGCATTTTGTGGTTGGTGTTCAGTGATGATAGCACAGTATACTTGTTCCTAATTCCTAAGATACAGACAGGCCAACAAAAATACACAATCAGTGTTGCTTAGATGCAACAACAACCTAAAAATCCAATAAATGTGTTGGGTATGTCCTATGTGATACAAGAGTCTATCCGACTTCTGCCTTTCCTCCGCTGAATGCTTTTACCCTGCGTGTATCTCCACTTACTGCAGTAGTGCAGTATAGAAATGAGCCATCTTGAGATCTATCATATGGCATTGTGTCTTTCATAATATCGGGAGATCATAATATAAGGCGATATCAGGACAAAAACCTTTTTTTCTTAAAGAACCAACAAATTTATCAATCAATGCCCACATATTTTGGAAATTAGAGAATGTCTTTCAGATGAGCTTCATGGGTTCCAGGGTCATGAAAGTTACTTAACACATAGAGAATTCAGGTCATGAGGTTTTGATGTGACAACAGTGTTGTAGCTCTTGATGTCTGCTTAATTAGGTGTTCCATGGTTTAGTAAAGTATATCATCAGATTTATGTTACATGATTTGCACTGAATAACCTACAGTGCAGTACAGTTATTTTCACTATCAATTTCTGTGTTTAATTCTTTTATCATGTATTTGATTAATTCTCCACCCTATATTTTTTCTTGATTGAAAAGTAAAGTCCGTTCAATGAAATGGCACCGAGAAAGTAACAGGAATTGCATCTTTTCATTGAAATGTTATACACATTATGCATGAACACAATAGGATAATAATCAAAACCCACACACATTATGCTCAGTGTGGCAGTTTCTGCAGAGAATGTACTATGTAAGGACATTGTTGTTTAGTTTATTAATGTAAACCAAAAAAGACAGGAAAGTTAACTTTTGGATTTGTGAATGTATGTGTGTCTTGTGAGTAAATGTGCCATTTCTGACCGTTTCATCAGATCGAGTGACTGATTATTAGCTAGAAAATAATGTCTGTATTGTAAGCTTCATTGTAGAAATAAATTTTAAAAAGTTCAAGCAAAACTTTTTTTCAATTACTTCAGTGTGGTTTCATGTTAAAATATGTTTTATATCGTGAAAAGCTTGTACATACAGTAATTGCAAATAGTTTACTGCCGATAAATTGTAAATTATTTAAGTCATTGCCAAGAGTCATTGACAAGAATTACTTATATGTTAACTTATACCTTAACTGAGTTATCATACTGCCACTTCTTGCCATATTTATTTGGCATTTCAATTTTTAACACAAACCAAAATTTATTTCTACATATACTTTTTTGTTGTACACTGGAAGGGTAGATGAGGATTTTGGATCTCTAATTATTTTCTTCATACACTTTTAAGATCATAGGTTTCTGTGTGCATCTCATTAGGAAGTTGGGAAAGCAAAATTTTACCCTTTAAGACAAATCTCCAAATTCTCTTTTAAACGTTGCACTGCTACCCCATAAAGATTAAGAATGAATACACACAAATGAACAGTTTTAAAATGGTTTGTAAATTGTGTTGTGAAGACAGTGTGTCTTCCCAGGTCCAAACTGTTGTCATTGCCTTTATGTTCTTGTACTCCCATTTCTGGTGTGAAAAAGGGTCCTTTGCTGTTGTAAAACTCAAACCTTTGTTTGTTCAAATGAAAGTGACTCTGTTCTAAGTGGAAAGTGACCAATCAAATAAAGCTTCTATGCCTGTATGATATTTATATTTACTTGATTGATTGACTGACTGAATGAGTGAATGTTCGATTGATCCATTGAATGATCAGTTATTTTTTTTTGCTTGTTGGATGTGGGTTGGTTATTATAATTATAATTCCAAAGAATTAAATTTAAAAAATATGTTTAATGCACTATACAAATGCCAGTAAATCCAGATCCAACGTGGATTTAGAGCCTTTAAGGTAACAGACCACTATTTCAATCCCTCTCTGTTCAGAGGAGCATCCTCAAATCATCCAGTTACCACGGTGATGAGGATGGAGGCGGGTGGGCAGAGGCACACAGGGTGACCTTGCTGAGACTGTTTTGTAATTCAGTGTCTGCCTTTCTGCAGCCAGGTGTTCTTATCAGCCATGAATATTTGAGTATATTACTAGGATACTAACCTCACTGTGTGTGTGTGTGTGTGTGTGTGTGTGTGTGTGTGTGTGTGTGTGTGTGTGTGTGTGTGTGTGTGTGTGTGTGTGTGTGTGTGTGTGTGTGTGTGTGTGTGTGTTTGTCCGTGTGTGTGTGTGTCTTTGAAGAAATACCACCCCCCCCCCTTCCCTCCTCAGCTGCAGCTGGTGTGCCTGCAC
>OOFE01023134.1:0-13064 GCA_900323365.1 Monocentris japonica | reverse complement strand
GTAACCATGGCAACACCAAAGCCCAAAGGTTTGTTACTGAAACCTCGTTAATTAGAGAGAGAGAGAGAGAGAGAGAGAGAGAGAGAGAGAGAGAGAGAGTAATGTGGTGTGGTGTGTCAGAGAGTTGAGCTATGTAAACTGTGGACAATTGGTCAGAGGAGACCACCTGTGGTTTATGCCCTTTTTCATCACAGTTCTTTATTGTTAACTACTTCAGGAATAACTCGAAACTTAAAAATATTGGTATGTTTTTCTGCCACAATGAACTGAAACAGACATACTGTACCTAATAATGCCCCCAAAATAAGTATTTACATTTTTTTTTAAATAATAATCCCAGACACAAAATGAAATGATGTCACTTTTTTGTGGTTGTTGGTGAAAACAGTGGCCAATATTGGTGTTTAACCATTCATGAACTCCTATGACGGCATATGCACTATAAAGCAAAAATGTTTTATGAAGGGAAAACTTTAAGGACACAAATATACATATTGAGATGATGAGTATTTGCTCCTTTAAAAACATTTTAGAGTAGAGAGGTAGAAAAACTGCACATTTAGTGACTTCCCCCTCTCTCTTTGTCTGTCAGCCTCACAGAATCACATCCTTTGGCAGACCAAACTTCCAGGGCAGATGGTGGTCAAAGATGCTCCTCTGAACATCATGAGGCCCACAGGCCCAGCACTAATAGAGGGCACAGTCTGGTGACTGACAGAGTCTGAGCCAACTGTTTATCTAGCCTGAGCTAGAGGAACTTGGCTTGCAGGTGTACAGTAGTATCATTTAGCATTTGGTTGTCATTTTAGCTATTTAGTAAGACACTTTTTGTAGTCATTATTATGTAGGTCTATTCTAGGAAAAGTGTGTATTATATGTTTTCTATATAAAGAGACCTTTCATTTCAACTGCAGTAATAAAAGGTTCCCCCCAGTGATTATGATGAGATATTTTCAAAGATCAATTTTCCTTTACAAGTGTATCAGTGCCTAATATTTTTCCTGAAGGGCACTGTTGTATATGACAGATGGTGTGTGAAATGAAATATGCACACACAATACAAATCAAATACACCCATCAGCCATCGGCGGTGGACAGGGGTCAGCATGGGCACTCTGACCGCTCTGTGGCTATGCAGCCCCATACACAGCAAGCTGCAATTCACTGTGTCCCAACACCTTTCTGTCATAGCCAGCATTAACGTTTTCAGCAATTTGTGCTACAGTAGCTACAGGATCGGACCAGATGGGCTAGCCTTCGATCCCCACACGCATCAATGAGCCTTGGGCGCTCATGACCCTATCGCCAGTTCGTCCTTCCTTGGACCACTTTTGGTAGGTACTAACCACTGCATACCGGGAACACCCCACAAGACCTGCTGTTTTGGAGATGCTCTGACCCAGTCGTCTAGCCATCACAATTTGGCCCTTGTCAAAGTCACTCAGATCCTTACGCTTGCCCATTTTTCCTGTTTCCAACACATCAACTTCAAGTACTGACTGTTCACTTGCTTCCCAATATATCCCACCCCTTGACAGGTGCCATTGTAACAAGATAATCAATGTTATTCACTTCACCTGTCAGTGGTTTTAATGTTCTGGCTGATCGGTGTATATTGCTGTGTATTGTCGAAAAGCAGGCTCACTTTCCTCACTTGCTCACTGCAGATAACATCAAAGGAGAAAATGCCACACACTTTCCTCATTCACTAGTTAACTCTAAAATTGTTGGACCTGGAAAATGGCTCTCAAATAAGATGCTTAGCCTGAGGGAGCCACATTTGTTTGTGAATAAATGATTGAGTTTGTGGGGACAAAATTTTTGTTTGAGTTTGTATTTCCTAATGTGCTCCTATTTTATACTGGGACTAACAGACTAGAGCCAGAAGCCGTATTCTCATTTCCAGAAAGTTATTGCAGGTATAGTAAAAGTAGGCTAGCCTTACCTTACCTGTCTTTTGCAATTTATTCCAAATGGAGCTGTATATTAATGCGACACCCTGAATTTGTAGGCAGGACAAATTCGTCTCTTGCTTATTTGTAAAAATGATAGACAGAAATCAATGTTCACTAATATAAACTCGCCTGCCCTAGGGCTTCGGAATAACATTTTATATGAATGTTCAAATTCAGTGGTATTCCTTTTTGAGCTGCCAGAGGGTGATGGATATGCACACCATGGTCCGTCTGCCTGGCAGTGACAGCAGATGTATGTCCATAATTAGACGGACTGTGGTTGCCCCATACAATATACAGGAATACTTCCTCATTAAACAGCAGAGAATCTCAGGTTTAGCTGCAAGGGAAGGCTGCTATGTCTCTCTGCAGAGATACGAAGCTGCTTGTCATGGATTTTATAACATCATCTAATCCCCTCTCGCTCTCTCTCTCTCTCTCTCTCTCTCTCGCTCCCCCCCCATTGAGAAATCAGTGTCTACATGTAATTGATCTAAACTAAATTCAGGCTGATTTGGGCAATACCGTGTTAGAAAGACTTATTGCAGATTTCCTACAAAGGGTTTAGTGTCACATCTTGCTCTACAACATTTTTAATATATCCAGGGGATGAGTTTCTTTGGCCTTGAATCATATTACCAACAGAGCAACAGCAATGAAGAGCAAATGGTTCTCTATTGCCCTCCAGTGTTAGCTACACTAAATTACATCTTAGCAACACTACTGCCAGCCATGGCTGTTTCCTTTCCAATCTGTACAGTCACAAAAACACAATCTTAATTCAGACAAACTATGTCAACAGTAAGTTCAAAGAGATGAGCATGGTGCTGAGATGCTTTTGGAGGCCCACCCAGTGGGTTGAATTTTTAATATAATCCTCTATCCCCACCCTGGTCCTCTGCTAACACGAATGCCACCTGTAACATGTTAGTGTCCATTGACCCAGATAATGAGAGATGAATACAACAGAGTTGAAGAAGTCCATTCAACTTTCTCTCCAGTAACAAATAGTAGGTCTATCCTTCATATCATTCAGGAGGGTTCATTTGATTTAGCTAAATAAGTACTGTAGATATCAGAATGGCTAGCAGGTAGATGCTCACCTAAAGAGGAATCTTTCCCAGTATGAATTTCATTCTGTGATAATTGTAAATGGGGTGAAAATGAACTGAACACCCCAGACCACACAGGCAGGTTTTTGACTTTTGGTTTCAGAATGATCCTCTGTTTCTTCAGGCTGGGATTTAATCCCCCACAGAAGGAGCTCTTGGCAAGAGATGCCAGAAAGAAAACATGTTTTCCATTTCTGGTCTAAACTATAAGACATTAGCACTCATGCATTTGTCCATGCACACATGCAAGTACACACACACACACACACACACACACACACACACACACACACACACATAAATCTTCTTGATGGCTTCCATGTAACACAAACAGAATTTCTTCCCGCAAGTATTCAGCCCCTTCGCAAGAATCAAACTGCCCCCTGAAAATAAAAGGTCTGTTCAGAGCTCCTCTGTTCATTGCTCCTTTCTCACCATGAAGGCAAGTACATAGATATGCATTCACTGACAGAGCAATTTTATATCAGATTACAGTAGGATTTGATGCAAATCTCTCCTCTTCTCTCCTCTCAGACGATTGTACAACTCTGTCTAACCGGCTTGCCATGGCTGCTATTCCTGATGTTCACTCACAGAGGGTAAAGCTGTTTCTACTTTACTACTTCAACATTTTAGGAAAACTGTAAAATGTTTGTTTTTATTTATATCTGTCCAAGGTTTTGTGACCAGAGAATTCATTGCCAGTGGGGACCTTATGGGGAGTGGTCTGAGTGTGATGGCTGCACCAAATTACAGGTTAGGATCACTAACAGGTCATCATAAATTTCCCTTGTTTCAGGTTGTTTCTTACCTTTATTACAGTCCCTAATCGATTGTTGACCAGTGACCAACGGGTCTCAGAGAGCTAAAATATATGCATTGGTATTGTTCTGCTCTTTCAAAAGTGTTAAAAGTGTTAAGTAATGACCATACAAACCACAAAAAAATAGAGCGACACTTTTTTCAGTGGGTTGATACACTGCTATGTGTTTCAGACAAGAAGTCGAGCCATGGTGGTCTATGCTCAGTTTGGAGGGAACCCCTGTGATGGAGTGCGTACCCAGACCAGGACCTGCGAGACCACAAAAGGCTGCCCTCTAGAGGACGGATGTGAAGACCGGTTCCGCTGCCGATCAGGTTACTTCCTTCATATTTCCATACAGTATCAAACAACAATCATTAAACAATCAATAACTTTTTTTCTATCATGTTTTTGCCTGTCTGTCTTTTGACCTACAGGGATGTGTATCAGCCAGACTCTGGTGTGTAATGGGGATCAGGACTGTGAGGAGGACAATCAGGATGAACATGTCTGTGACCCTTTGCGAAAATACATTGTATGTCCAAGTGCAAGCTCAGGCCCTCCACCTAACATTGAACTCTTAGGATTGGGGTAAGAAACCAGTTGTCACACGCAGCCATGTATTGTACGTGCCCATGGGTCTTTGCAGACAGATATACACACAAACATAAACTCACACAGACCCCCACAAACACAAACACACACCATACACTGTAAGCCTTTTACACACACCTCTGACAAGTGGAATAAAGGTGTGCTCTTCTCACCGCTCTAGATTTGATACTGTGACAGGGAAGCAGAGGGGCAGTGTGATCAACACCAAGATCTTCGGAGGCCAATGTCGTAGTATCTTCAGTGGTGTGCACAACGCTCCCTACAGATTGCCCCTAAGCCTCATACAGTATAGCTTTATGGTTGGTCACTCTGGAATGCCTATAGGATTATAGCATATACTGATACAGTAGTTTTCAATCATTCTTTAAAAAGGCTGCATGGCTGATTTTCTTGTATTCATTTTGTTGATTTGAAAATGGTTGTGATAGGAAAACTGTCTCACCTTTACATAATCAGTTGGATATTATATGTAATTACTAATTCCGTATGTAATAGTTTGTAATGTGACGTACCAGAAATACTTCCTGAATATGTGATTTCAGGTTAAAGTTCAGAATGACTTCAGCTCTGAGGTGCTCTCGAGCAAATGGCACTATGCCAAGCAGATTGTCACCAGAGAGACTGTGAGAGGGACCACGTCAGGATACCGCAACTACGACTTCTATAAGGCGGATGACAAGACCCAGGTGTGAAGGGAACTGAAATTTTGGTTGACATAGCCCTTAACTTCCTGAAAACAAATACAGACATTATTCGCCCTCAGAAAAATGTATAGATTGGGGGTAAATTGTAAATGCTATACCCCCAGTGACAAAAATGTTGTGAATCCTAAAACGGATTTGTCAAACTGTAGAATAGAATAGAATCACTAGGGAATGTAACTCGATAAATATAACTCGATAAATATGACTAATATCATTGAGTATTACGTCTTTTACAGTATCATTCTGTTTTTTTACACACAGAACCATGAGCTTTTGATTATAAAGAACAACATAGAGGTAGCTCAGTTCCAGAGTAACGCTCCTCAGTACCTCCCAATATCTGAGGAGTTTTGGAAGGCGCTGGTCAAACTCCCAGCGGTCTACGACTATGCCGCCTACCGGAAGGTTTTAGAGAGGTTTGGAACACACTACCTGTCTGAGGGAAGTCTCGGAGGCGACTTGAATGTTGTCATCAGCATCGACCAGGAAACGGCAAAACAGCTGGGTAAGGATTCAGAAATGTTTATCCAGGTTTTGGTTTGAGATAGGACCTTGCTGTGATAGTTTGATGGAGAAATAAGTAATCCAAGTTTTAGCTCTTATAATGGTGGCTTGTTATGTTTCCCACTTTACTTAATTTGTGGAGGCATTCACAAACGTAATACTAGAAATAGGATATTCAACTACCTGATACTACTCAGCAACACAGCACAGAAACTGTTGGATGCAACTTCATTATTCTAGTAGTTTTCTTATGCTGACTCAAATATCAGGTTGAAAACAATTGCCACTTGGTTAGTAAAAGTGCAATCTCCATTTTGTAGGTGAGTGCTAGTGCTGACTTTCCTGTGTCTCTTTCCTTTGGCGCCATTGTTTCCCAGTCAGGGAAAAGGAGCAGCATCATGAATGTGAAAGGACTAAACGTTGGATTCTATTCATCCCCATTACCAGAGAGGTCTGCAGAGATGATAAACATGAACATGAAGACACAGGTAGATGGACAATCTTTAATCTTAATGTTTGTCAATTTAATTCTGCGTATAAACCAGAGCTTAAAAAACAACTAGACGTAGCTCCCGAATCCTCATCATCCCCCACCTCTGCAATCCTTTCTAAAATAGATGACACAAGAAGTAGTAATGTTGTGAGGAGGGTGGATGTGGAGGGAGGGGGCATCCAACATATTGCAGCACTAAAGAATGTGGACCTCACCAATCCAGCCAAGAACTGGGAAATATACTCAAACTGGGCTGAGTCTGTTAGATCATTTCCAAAGGTCATAACACAAAAGGTGAGAGGAAACATGTAAACATGAATCTAACATTGGATAACTTGGGTGTCAAATTCACACTAGTTTGTCATCCTATGTTGAAACAATCATTCTTAATCTCGTTTTCCTGTATTTGATTGTTTGAACCTAATGTTTATTTTTTTTTTAGCTGCGGCCAGTGTCAGAGCTGGTGAAGGAGGTACAGTGTGCGGGGGTGAAGAGGCTGTACCTGCGCAGGGCCATAGACCAGTACATGGCAGAGAGTCACCCCTGCCACTGCCAGCCCTGCAGCAACAATGGCCTGGTCATGATGGATGGAGATAAATGTAAATGCATCTGTAAGCCTGGCACGTCGGGGCTGGCTTGTGAGCAGGGAAGTGAAGTGGACGGTCAGCAGGGTGGGTGTTGCACATTTTGGAGGTTCTTTACTATTGTCATTGGTTTGATCAACAGACTGTACCTAACAGGCTAAGTAACTAAGTGAGTAATTCACTGTTGGTTTGATAATTTCACATGGACTTACATCGTAAACTTTATATTTATATTTTAACATGCTATTTTTCTTACTGTTTCTTACTGTTTCTTTTACTCTCTTAGATTTTTTTTAATTGCCTCTTTCATTTTACTATTTCTTTTATTATTTTATGTTGTATTCTGTTTTATTGTATTGTATCATGTGCTTTGTATTTGTTCTTGTTTGCATTTTTTTTACCTTGGTCTTAGTTACTTCTTCACACTTTATTACTTTTTATCATCCCTATGCTGTGAAGCACTTCGTAACATTTGGTTTTGAAAAGTGCTATACAAATAAAGCTTATTTTTATTATTTTCCCTTACTCTCACACTCTAACCATCCTCTTTCTCTCTGTCTTTGTCCCCGTGCTGTATTTTCCTCTCTCAATATTTCTCTCCCACTCTCTTTCTGCTCATAAAGGAGTGATCCATGGTAGCTGGTCCTGTTGGTCTGGCTGGTCGTCTTGCTCTAGGGGTCAGAGGTCACGGCGTCGTTCCTGCTCTAATCCCACTCCCCAGAACAGTGGACACCACTGTAATGGAGAGCCCGCAGAGTCATCTGACTGTGAAGACCAAGAGCTACAATACTTAAAGTCTGTTATTATGTGGTCATACATGCAGTATGAATTTGGTCAGTTATTATAATAGAAAGCACCATTCGTTGGATTTAATTTTCAATGAGCATTATTGTTACACTGATTTACCAGCTATGTATTTTATGTTTTTTTTATTTAGGACCATGGAGCCTCAGTGCTTTGACCTGTCTCTCGCAGCAAAAGCGAAGTGTGGAGCCCCACCTGCTCTAATCAATGGCTATGTTCTGGTAAAATTGAAGCCAAGGTTGAATTTACTTTGTGGAACAAATGCTTGTGAACTTCTAACACAAATCCTGTTTTGATATTTGTTCCTATAATATAAATATTTGTTCTGTATTTGTCAGAGGGTAACAGTACAATGTTCCGTGCCCTGGAATTTATTTTGCCTTTACATCACTGAGTGTCATTTATTAAACAATATACTGTACAGACAAACTTTTAATCTAGTGAACTCTTTAATTTTCAGATGTCATTTGGACAATCTAGTCTTTAAAGAACATTTGTGACCCATTGTGGGAGATTGTTTTGTTTGTATTCTGTAGATTCTGTTATTGATCTTTGCATTTTAAAATAGTATATTACATTATAGGGGCGATACAATTATTTCATTTAAATGATTCATTATTGAATCAAAAAAGATTTTAATCAAATTTAATCTGATGTAAAATGAGCCTGGATTTGTGGTGTTGGGTCACATTTGATGAATTAACAATTGATTTTTAGTCCCATATTTAAGCATGTTTTGTATAGTGTGGAGGTGTTGGAAATTTATCGTCTTTGTGTCAACCACAGGACCCTAAAGATGTGTATCTTGTGGGTAGCAGGACTGAGTACACCTGCACCAAAGGTTACCATCTGAATGGTAACAGCATCTTAGAATGTACTGCTGATCAAACATGGTCTGGGAGCCCTGGATTGTGCACAAGTGGGTGCAAAGCCTATTGACCATAGTTTAACATTTAACATCTTCACAAAGACTTACGTGGTGTTACATGTTTAACCTCCGTCATTTCCCCAGTCTCAGTGTGCACGATTCAGTCCCTCTCTGATGACGTCACAGCCTCTCCATTACAGCAGTTCTATGGCATAGGGGAGAAGATCACCCTCTCCTGTCCGGAGGGAAGACAGATACTAGGAGAAAAAGAGATTTTCTGTGACTCGAGTCTGCACTTTTCACCAGACCCAGCAGGCATCAAATGTAGTGAAGGTATGTCTCATCTTATTCTGAGGCACATGCACATAGTCTAGCTTTGGTCAGGTCATTCCCATGGCTTGGGACTGTAACTGCTGCATATCATATCATTCTGTTGTCATATTCCTTGTTCTGAATTTTTTCTGATAAAATGTAATATTCTTATATATTAAATATATAATATATTTTGTATATATTTCATATCCTTGTATTTAAGCTGTTTTGTTACAGATGTGAATACACCATGGTGTCTTTACATTTCTTATAGCTTTATTGCAGGGAGATAAAATGTGAAAAATTTTAAATGAGTTCACGATGTGTAACTATGATTTTTCTGTATTTCATAGTCAATATAACACAAACACGCAGTCATCCTACAGTGCAATGTAAACCATGGGAGAAGTATGCCAAGGGGAAATGCGTTTGCAGAATGCCTTTTGAGTGCACGTATGTTTACTCAACTAGTTTTACTGATTTTACTCTATTAACTGTTGATGGTGATGATTATGTTGATGATGATGTTTTTGTTGCCAGATCATCTTTGGAGGTGTGTGCCACCAATCCTGTGAGGAGAAGTACAGCTCTACTGAGTGTGTGCAAGATGCATGCCCTGCAATGTATCCGGAAGAGCCACGAGCTAGCAGATGACAGTGCCTGCCAGTGGCCAGAGCGCACAACTGCAGCCTGTACCAACTGTCCCATGTGGGAGACCTGTGATGGTAAGGTCACCAGGGGTTAAATGAAGTGTATGATATGGTAGAACAGAACACTACACAACACAAACCAAAACATCGAAGCATAAAAAATTCACACAAAATAAAGTACAGGTTTTGCATGGTATGGTATTCTAAGTCATTCACCCCCACCATGCTCAAACCATCCCTACAGATCAAACCAACGAGTGTCGCTGTAAGGACTCTGAAGAGTGCTTGGTCACAGGCTTGAGTGTGTGTGTCCGTGTTGGGGAGGACGCCACCATGGGCAACCAGACCATGAGCGAGTGTGAAGCAGGACTACGGAGATGCAAAGGAGAAAAGGTGTCGGTTGTTAGCATCCTGCCCTGTAACTCCTGAGGACAGAGAAGGAGGGTTGACCTGTTGACCTGCTCCACCTCTACTCTCCACTTTCCTTGCTCTCTTTCAGCCTCTCGGTTACACCTCTTTTGCAATGCATTTCTCCAATGCATTACAGTAGCAGCACACATTATCACACATACAGTATATGAAAAAGAACTGCATTAAAACAAGCAATAAAGAGCAAAATGCAGCATATTGAATTTCTTTCCATTACTGTACTTTCTATCTGATATGTTGAGACCCAAACTAAGACCCCTTCTGCATATACTGCGTTGCTATTGCCTTTCCCTACAATGTACTCTAAGGTAAGCTGAATAAAATACTTAGTTTGGGTCAATTAGCAGCCTAAAATGGTAAATATTGTTAGAGTAGCATGCACAATAGACTGCAAAAATTAGGCTTGGGTTTTGAGGAAAAATTATTTTGTAAATTTTGAAAATCACTGCTCAAGAGAGAGATGGTTTATTTCAGAGCATGTCTTTTGCTTACCAAAGCAGACATGGCTCAACCTGCCATGATACATCTTATTCAAGAATAAATCATTTAGAACCGATACAAATCAACATTTTTAGATCTTCATCTAATACACAGTGTGAATTGTTTTCCAAGTTGAAGTTGACTGAAATATTACAAAATAGTTGGGTCAAAGTTCATCAGTTGTTGTAATGTGGTAAAATTCACTGAGGGAACTTAAGACAAGTTAAATCAGCAAATGTCTAGTCATGTTGACAAGTGTTTTTTAGTTGATTCACTAATTGCTGTGTCCCTTACTCTTTCACTAGTGAGAGGCTTTTTAGTGTCCATGGTTCATGTGTCACAAACTTATTATACCATGTGATAGTGAAAATTGGCTGTAGGGATTGAACTGGATGCTACTTTTCATCGCGGTTATCATGATTTTCATTTTTAATCAGAAGCTGACCTATGATTCACCTTCTATCGTATAACTTCATCCAAACAATAAGATTGAGGGTTTTTGGAGTGTTATCTCAAATGCAATTCATGCTCGGAAGTCTGCTAATAAGCTAACAATGTTTCTGATTAAACTTTATTATGATCAATTTAGTGAATGCTTGGTAAGATGTCCTTTCAACTAATAATTTTAAATGACAACTCCTGAACTCAGTTCTGAAGCTAATAATTAACAATCGTAGGTTGAAATTGACAAACACACTAAACATGAGTTGCTATACTGATTGGCAGAAGAATAACATTTAATTATTGTCATTAATATTGAAATAACATTTATTAAACCTTTGAGTTCTTTTTTACAACAGTGGTGTGTCACTGTTTCATGTTCAACATCTCCTAGCTGTTATCACCAGTCTGCACAGCCTCTTGTGGCTGTAATAATAATAATCACTACTAATTGCACTGGTGGAGCAATCCGTCATCTGGCGGGTCAGTGGGTTGGGATGCTAACCATGTTCACAACGTCACCAGGCTGAATCCAGCTTGTGACCTTTGATGCATGTTGGTGTAAGTGAACTGTAAATGTCAACCTCTCTCTCCCATCTCTGTTACTCTCCACTGCAGACTGATTATTGGAGCAGAAATGCCTCACAAAAGATAGAGCAGTGCTATTCCAAACACCATCTAACCATTTTTGAAAAAGAATCATCTGTCGGTTCAAGTGTTCTCATTTAGTCAACCAAGCACTTTACCTACGTTACCTACTGTCCATGAAAAAGTATCAGTATTTGGTTAACTTTGTGCCATCAATAATTTTATAAAGTTAGGTGTCACTTCATTCATCTCATTTCAGAACCAATGTATCTGTGTAGAACAGTCTAATTGATAATGCATTGTTTTGACTTTTGACTTTGCATCCACATTTGTCCCAGTTCTGATTCAGTGCTAAAAATGTTGAACCTTGGATACTTCTTTATGTTTTAAAGGAAAATCTGACTAAATTACACTGTTATTTTAGCTACTTTGTTTTACTGTTACATACAGTTACTGAATGAAAACAGTGAAAACGCTGAATGACAGAAGAAGATGACAGTGACATGCCTCCTCATGCAGACCAAGCAGTGATGGATGATTAATGATAAACAGTGACTGTTTTCTGCTGCAGAGAAGTGCAGAGGCCTCTGACCAGCATTAATAATGTATATGATAGACCGTTATGAAAGATTTATTCTAATAATAAAGGTGGAACAGCAAGCTGAATATTACCTTAACAGACCACTGGCCAACAAATGACAGCTGCAAAGGCCGGGAATTCTCCACAGTACCAGGAAATGGCTTAACAAACTCTTGCATGGTGTGTTTGAAGTTTCCAAAGAGTGCATTGCTCAATGGCTTACGATGTTTCCATCTCATAAGCCCTCATAAACAATGAAACTGTACTGTACAAGTTTAGGATATTCAGTTTGCAAGTAAATTGTATGTAGTCAACAGTGCTTGACTCAGACAATAGATAGTGGGATAGATTGGATAGATAAATTACACAGACAGACAGTTTAGAAACATACAAGGAGACATGGTGACTTAAAGTGCTGCCAATGATGGAGAGGAATTAATGATCCTGAGAAAGATAAAAAAAATGAAGAAATATAATAAAAAGCAAGAAATATGTCCTAATATGACAGTTACAGTACAGTAAAAACTTAAAAGCTGTTTTCGTAGTTTTCATACCAGAGTCTTTCATACCTACTGAAGCAAAAAAACAAGCTTAAATTCATCAAATTTCAAAAGTCCCGAATGACTAAATGATGTAAAGTAGCTGTGTCTACATACATTGCAACTCATATTGAATGGCCTTGCAATGTACTGTATGAGTCACTAATGCTAGTTACCAGTTAGACTCTGTACCGATCAGCCATAACATTAAAACCACCTGCCTAATATTGTGTAGGTCCCCCTCGTGCCGCCAAAACAGCTCTGACCCATCGAAGCATGGACTCCACAAAACCTCTGAAGGTGTCCTGTGGTATCTGGCACCAAGACTTTAGCAGCAGATCCTTTAAGTCCTGTGGTGGGTGGGGCGAGGTGGGGCCTCCATGGATCGGACTTGTTTTTCCAGCACATCCCACAGATGCTCGATCGGATTGAGATCTGGGGAATTTGGAGGCCAAGTCAACACCTTGAACTCTTTGTCATGTTCCTCAAACCACTCCTGAACAATGTTTGCTGTGTGGCAGGGCGCATTATCCTGCTGAAAGAGGCCACTGCCATCAGGGAATACCGTTGCCATGAAGGGGTGTACTTGGTCTGCAACAATGTT
>OOFE01023130.1:11763-23934 GCA_900323365.1 Monocentris japonica | reverse complement strand
CAAATTCGTCGATCCCACCAGTTCTCACACTCAAAGTGCACACTCTACTGCTTGAGCTAATTCCCTATGTGTTGCCATGGGTCTTTTTTCTTCCCTCTCCTGAGACACTTCACAGCCATTCTCCTTTGAAACCAGGAAAAGAGGACTTCTGCTGGCACAATGCACAAGATGGCAGCTTGAAAATCTGCTCTGTCCGGCACTTGTACAAATGTAACTGTTTATTTATCCAGCAAGCCTGTATTTTGACCAAGGTAAGTTAATCTTGAAAAAATGTGCCCAGGTGAGAATTTGAGAGAAAATAGCAGGGAAACAGTGTTGAAAACCAAAAATCAAGCTAGCACTGGCTGTGTAGGTAGGGAAGCTGCACAAGACAAATCATCACAAGACATTCTTGTTGAACTGATAAATCTTAGGAAAGAAAATGAAGTCCATACTGTTACGCATGCCTCCAGTAATAAACTCCAAAAGTCCATATGGCTCGGTGTAGGGACCTCCAGATCAGACTGAAACACAGTAAAATCCACCAGTTATTAGTACATGCTACATGCTGAGATCTTCTTTCAACATTTCTACGTCTAAAACACGAGGTGTATATCGGGACTGACAAACTGAACAGCTTTCTTGTAAGAAAGCCAAGAGACCCCAAAGCCCCAAAAGCCTGTGAGAAAGAGGGGCCGATGTAGGAAAGGGGGTGTGACTATTGGAAAAGAAAAAGATCTTTCATTAGAGATGATTGAGTTGATGTCCAGCCTGGACAACCCTGTCGGTAGAGCACTAGACTCTTAGGGTCGCGGGTTCAATCCCAACATAGTGTCAAGTACCTTTGTACATTGCTTTGGATAAAAGCATCTGCTAAATGACTGTAATGTAATGATGATCAAACGGCACAGATAAAAGCAGCTGCTTTGGGCTCCCACAGCCACTGAGGGGCCCAATAGTTGATAGCAGTAACATTGTTTGATCTCATCTTTCAACACCACATGCATATTGGGATCACCTCTTGCACAACTGTGTATTTATTAAACAAACTTAGCAACACAATGATTGTATTTGTGGCTGTGAACTGAAGGCAAAAATGCATCCGTCAGGGACACCATAAAAAAAGCTCATGCTATGGAGCGAATGCTTGCTAGCTTAATTAATCTAGTAGCTTAATTTACCAAAGTAAAGATGAAGAAGTTTGACATTTGATATTTGAACCGGTCTAATCTCAGCAGCTCTTCAGTGAAATGTTCAGTCTGTGTTTGATTAGAGGGACATTTCTGGAGGAAACTACTGTATGTAACGTGTTGCACACTTCTTTTTTACTTCCTGCTCTTGACATTAGTAGCATAGGTCAGGGACCATGGCTATTAATCCAACAGAGTCTCAACCTAAAAAAACGCCAGAATGCAGTGGTGAAATGCATCATTACACAAAGTCTTGTCAAACTCTGATCAGCAGTATCTGAGATATTGTGTGTGACACAGGGAAAAACGAACAGACAAGCAAACAGATCTATAGTCTCCCCTCGATTTCTCCCTTAATTTGTGTCTTTTTTTTTCTTGCAATTATTGTAAGATCATGTATGTTCCTATTCCATGTGTCTCAGCAAGAAAATAGACACATACAGAGAGGAGAGTGTCTCCATCTAATAGCGTTCGGTAGCTCCTTAGATGACAAAATGGTTTGAACTTTATCACCTCAGCCTGCCACTAATTGGAGTGGAAGTGTATGAGTGGTGGCTTCGTGCTTTGTACTCTAATTCTTTCCAGGGGAGACTCTGATACTTGTGATGTATGTATCATAGCACCAGCTACACCAAGACAGGTTCCTCGTACATGTACTGTACTAGGTGAATAAATACAGTTTGGAATATGTCAACCATGTTAATCATTTTCTCACCTCCCCAGAAATATGGTCCATGACCCTGCTGCAGCTCCCTGCCTCAAAGGGAAAAAAATAAGTGAAAGAATAAGAAGGGGGAGAGGGGCTTTGAAATGCGAGTAGAGTTACTGCAGAGATGGGAGGTTGTGACAGGATTGTGTGGTGATCCTCGTCCTGTCAAGCCCACTAATGTCGAGGTAATGCCACCGGCAGGCTGCAGTAAGACGGTGATAATGAAAAACACCGGGGAAGACAATATCAAATGGCTCCTCTACATCCCACAGTGGAGATTAGTCGACACAAAAGTAGGGTGGCAGAGGCAGAGGAAGCAGAGGCAGGCTTTAGTACTGCTGATTGAGTCTCTTGTCAAGAGCTCCATGCCTGCAGCATGAAGTTACTGTGACTGACATCCTTTATGCAGTCTGTTTCAGACTGACACACATTGGATATGTGAGTGCTGTGTGTGTGTGTGTGTGTGTGTATGATCTCCGTGACAGTTTGCGTTCCCTCAAAATGGGTTCTCTATAGGTAATGTATGTTTGCCAATTGCTTAAACAGGAATACGACTGAATTTTATCTTGAAATGGGTTATTCCTTTGCCCTTGTACTGTTCAGTTTGCATTCGTCAAATTTACTGTACCCTCTTCCATGACCAGAAACAAGATAAAAGAATGAAGGTGTCCCTCCCCATAATATGTGACATGGCACTGATGCATAGCTCCATAGGGTATTAAGTGGAAAACAGTGACTGAGGCAGTTTCCAGAGTAAAGTGTACATTATCGGGTTTGACAGCGAGCACTGCTTACCAATTAAGCAAAAATGTGGTTCTTTCTTCTTTTTTTAAACAACTAAGTGGCTTTTGTCAGTTCAACTACTTTAATTATATTTGATAGCTTTTTTTTTTGACTATTTCCTGATCACGTTGTTGCTTTCAAAGGGCTTCAACCAAGTCAAGCAATAAACATGATAATGAATTAATATGCCTATAATGCCTTGAGGCCAGTGGTCTTTACAGTCCACTGTTAGTAGAAGAGCTCATCATTTATGTCTGAACCCTTCAGGTCTCAGTGGGTCTGATTGGGCTGGTTTGGGCTCGTTTAGTGGCTCGTTGACTGCAGAGCAGTTGACAACTTTACTACTGATGCCAGAAGTGCACTACTTTGACCTGTTTTCATAAAGCCATAGCCTAGTTTTTCAGCCTAGCCTAGTTTTTACTATAGCACAACTTAGGTCATACCATAACACCATGTCATGGTAATTTACAATGAGGACTATTTGATTCACTACAATACCATGACATGAGTGCTGATTTACCATGGAAATATTCAGGTACAATTGTAATATAATTTTACTTCACTACTGAAAACATGGAACATTTTCATTACCAAGAGTTTTACAGCACCATGATATAAATAAAAACACATTTTATGAATTTAGCTGCCATTCTTATCCAGGGTGACTTACAGTGGGTGCAGCAGTAGAATAAATAGTAGAATCAATAGAATTATCTATCTTAAAATCCTGGACTCCCAATGTTAAAACCAACCAAAAGGAGTGCAAGGGTGAAAGCCACAGCACCCAGATAATACATGTAAAAAAATATTCTTTTCCCTCGATGGATCACGTATGATATATAAGTGCTAGCCAATGAAGAGCCAGGGACGAGCAGTAGAAAAGGTTTTTTAACAAGACAGGAGCAAGATCAGGCACATATAGGAGAAAGATTGGGGGAATGTGATTTCGGGGGGAGAGGAAGGTAAGGAAGGGCGTTTCTTGAACAGATAAGTTTTCAGGTTACAGCAGGACATAGGGACCACACTGTCCTGACAAGGATGGAAAAGTCATTCGACCATTGGGGAGCAAGAAGAAAAAGGAGTTGCCAGGTGGAGCAAAGCTAGGCCAGGATAGATAAACCCCTGTCATAAAAGAGTGCAGAGGTGGACCATGGCCTGGAGGCAACGGGCTGCAGTACCCTTAGCAGCTTTGTATACCACAATGAGGTTTTGAATTTTATACGAGTAGCCACAGAGAGCGGGGGGAGGGAGTGCAGCAGGGGATGACATGGGACAATTTGGGAATGTTGAAAATAAGGCAAGCTGCAGCATTCTGGATGTGTTCTAGGGACTAAAGAGAGTAGTTTGGGAGCCCAGTCACATTTATCTGCAGAAAGCTGTTTCATTTAATGGCTCCATTTCAGGAGGTATACTGTACGTTGCCGTATATAACCAGAAAGTGCAGAATCTGTTTTTCCCCCATTTGCTTTACAACATGTTTTTAGGGCACTGATTTAAAGCTGCACTAGGTAAAAATGCACAACTCTTGAAACAGTAGCCCATTTGGAAAAGAAGCCTGAATCACTATGTGGGGCTGCAACAGAGAAGAACATCCCATCACCACTAAGATTCAAATTATATCCAGGTTTCAGGTATGTTGGGAAATCGTCTTAGCGCACAGGAATTGACAAATCCAAAATTAAGAGCAAAATAAATAACATTCTCCTAAATAGCAGGGAGCGAGCACTTTGTCAAGAGAAAGAGTGACTCACCAATGATGGCTGAACCTGCTGGCAAAAGGTTTTTTTTCACCATTAGATCCGAGGAGTGTGCGGTTTATTGACGTCACATAAGATGGTTTCTGGGTAATGAAGTCCTTCAAGCTTTCACAAATTCAAACACTTATCTACGAGGCCGCCAAAGTGCGAAGTTGTCTAGTGCAGCTTTAATAATGGAGGCATGAAACAAAAAACAGAAAGTGGCAAAAAAGTTTTCTCTTTCTCTCACCTCCCTCAAGCCCCGGAGCATGGTAGATTCTCAGCCAGTGAATCTGGTATACCAGGCACCAACGATCATACCATGCTCAAAATGACTTAAGTCATTCATTTGGCCCATTCAAACATTTAGTTAAACAGTAGCTGAAACCCTCAAAGTCTGTCTGCCTGCTTTATATAGCAAACCACAGCCACGTGATTCACTGTATGTAGGAGTGATCCATTTTCCTGAACATGGTACTCTAATATGCTCGTGTGTCAACAAAGCCTAATACTGTATTGCACAGGGAGATTTTTTTACATCTTGAATTTATGTATTACCTTTATTACCTCTCTCACACAAGCTCATGTATCGTCAGTTATTAAACACATTTACACACAGAGATGCACAGTCTCTCCCTTGCCTCTGTCATTATTCAGTGAGTTCATGTAACTGAATGTCCTTTGGAAATGTCTCATTTAAAGGCCACTGGTGATTCATGCAAGAAAAAGAAAAAAAAGGGTTCACTTTGAATCTGGAGTGCATAATTTCTCCTTTTTCCTTTACTATCATTTCTGCTGCCAATTTATCTCTCCTCTAAACCCTCCTTGTCCATTCTCTGCCTTCTTTCACCTCATTTGCTCAGTGCATTACACTGCCTCTTTTCTTTACCTCCTTTCTTCCTTTTTTAGTCTCATTGTCTCTCCATTCTTTCTCCAATTCCTTCTATCTATCTATCTCCCTCCATCCAACACATAATCTCCCTTCTTTCTGTCTCAATTGAATTCATCTTCCTCCCTTTACATTTCTTCTCTCTCTCTCTCTCTCTCTTTGTGTGCGTGTCTCTAGTAAACTCATTGCTCCATGAGGCTAATCTTGTTAGCACCAAATGCACCATGTTCCGCTAGCTCGTCTTAATTGCTGTTGTGTTATTAATGAGTGGGGAGTGGGGAAATCACTCTTAATTAGCTTGTCTCATTCTGCAGGCATCTCGAGTGAAGCAGTGGCGGCTGGTGCTGCACTGCCGGCGCACAGGCACAAACACACAAGGGATAATTAAAGCACTTCACTTGTCGGAGTATTTATCTAAACCAAAGAGCAACAAGCCGTTCCCGCAATTAGCCTTGTCATTCATTAGTAGCAGAGTGCCATTGATTTGAGTGTTTAGTTGTCATTTAGCCACTGCTGCCACTCATTCATACACGTTAGCCCTGTTGAAGCACAAGTGTGCTTTACTGATTTGTGTGGCAAGGTCATGGCATGGCCTCATTGAGCACTTGTTTGCTGCTGTTTTGTTGAGTCACTGAGATGCTCCCTCATGCTTTGGGGGTAGTCACAGCAGATGATGCTGTTTACCAATATGGAATATGACATGAAAATCGGTTAGGATTCTTTTGACATTTTTTATAGCACCAACTTACATCTAGAGCAAATTTACTTCAGGTCAATTCTGTGAAAATGTTCTGTTGTGCTTGTTTAGATTTGTTTGGTCCACTGGAACCACAGTTAATGTAGAAACCACCGGGAAGATGTCATGAATGGATCCTAAAAGACTCTCATAGTACTTAACATCAGCTTGCTTGGTGCATCTCATGAGGTAGGCACTAAAAGTTAACAATATTGTTGACATCAAACTGAATTGATTCAGTCTTGCTTTAACTGAGCTGATATAAATGGACTTGCTTTATCTTCAAAGCAACACCTTAGAATTACCAGCAGACACTGTGGAAAATTTAATGATCCCTGTAGGGAAACTGGAATTGCATCTTTCTAAAATAAGATATCCACCATACAAAAGTTTAACATTTTATTGGATATAATCACTTGATGTTTTCAAATACTAAGCAATGAACTTCAGTCGACATTGTTTTCTTAATCGAATATGCTGCTTTTTTGCAATGAAACCATTTAAAAACAGGATGAATTGATCCGGTTGTATGTCACATCATTCAACTTTACATTATGTTACTATAAATTAAAAAAATCCAAAAAAGCCTGTATGTAGTACTCTGCTCCTACCTCTCTGTACGTGAGGACAGATTGTCTGCACCTGGGGAAATTGGCTATATTAGTGCTTCACAATTAGCTAATACCGCTTCCATTTCCCCTTCTGAAAATGTCAGCTTTACTGTAAGTGCAGTTATGTGTTTGACAATTTGACACTCTGTGTCCAGCCCTCCACATTCAGTAATTCAATGAACGCTCTGCAGCTCTCTTCTCAAGACTCTGCCTTTCACAGCAGGGATTATAAAAGAACTTTGTTGTTATGTGTTTTTGGTTGTGTGTGTGTGTGTGCGTGTGTGTGCCTTTGTGTCTCTGTAACCCTTACATGTTCTTGAATGAAGAGAGACCAGTAACAGTGCATTCAGACAAATTTAATTTGCACCTAGAGCAAAGTGAGATGATGGAGAAAACCCTTATGGGCCAAGACTAATTGCTGCCTGGAGGTCTATGTACGTGTGTGTGAGTGTGCGTGCTTGTGTGTATGTGTGCCTGTTTTTCTGCCAGTATAAACACTAGTGAATATTTAATGCACGTGTCAGTTTGTGTGTTTATCTGCGTGTGTCTGTCAGTGTGTGATAACAGAATGTCAGCAAAGACAGGGGAGTTGATGAGGCCTTTTTTGTCACCATGGGTGGAATGAGCAGGTTGCCCACAGCTCTGTGGATGTGTGTAATCACGACTGTCATTTGTGCAATATCCGTGCAGCATTACTCACACCAGTCCCATGACATACATCAGAGTGAACTCTCAAATCCATTGTTAGTACAGTAAACTATTACACATTTAAAGGTTGTGAGAGCTGTCCTATAGGTGCATTAAGGCTTTTATTGATCTCTCACAGCGTCCAGTAGGAATTGCAACATCGACGAGTCTCTGGCACAGTAAAGCCAAATAAGCAAGCTAATTAGAGCAGACATCCCACAGAAACGTTTAGCGAAGAGGTAATAAATCACAATGCAAAATATTGTAATAATAATACTGCTTTGTCATTTGCTTTTTTGGCTTGAGAACGAGGCTTATTAGCCTTCATCCCTGAAATGTTTTGTGGTGCCATCCGCTTGCTCATGGCACCGTTCTCCATTGTTGAGCAGTTGAAAATGTGAGTAAGTGGGGGGGGGATTTGAAATGACAATGGGTGTGGAGTTTTCCTTATTAAACAGTACACACTGGAAACCAGAGATCTCAGCACCTGGCAAAGTAATCAAAGTAATCTGCAGACATATTATGGTCATTTTGTGCTATGCTTGTGCTTAAGTTCCTCAACCACTGCAGCTGATGCAGACGATACATCGGGTGATGCAGTAAATTGTGCTGACTTCAACACGTTGATTTGCTAGCCTTCACTGCTAGCTGTAGCAGCAGTGTATTTACTAGCTGTCAGTAGCAGCTTTTGTCTGACAGCTAATAAAATGCATTTTACTACTGCTATGAAAGAGTATAAAATATGACATATTTGTAGAAGGCGTTTGATTGTGCAGTAATTAGATAGATTGGATTTGATGAGCTAGATTGTGTTTGAATGTGCACCGATCTTTCCATGAATCTACGATGATGTGAATGTCTTTCAGTTAACAAGCTGCTACAATTCCTTCACCCCTTGTTAGAACAACCTAACATGATGCCTCGTGTTTGCATTTCTGAATAAAGCAAGGCAAAAAGTACTGCCAGGGGTAAAACTTTTTGTTCTGTACAATCTCATCTGATGTAGTATTGGAGTGTTTCCTCTGTCTCAGTGTGCTCCTGTCCTCCACAGGCGGGTTCATAAATTGGACAGCTAAGCCTTTCATAAAGTTTAATAAAGCGCTGTTGTGTGGCTCAGGGGAGCTGGTATTAGTGACAAGAGCCACTGCTGCCGTTCCGGCAAATCACATCATCATAATGAGGCTGTACTGTGGGAGTTAGACACCTCCCTCACCACCCACACATCCACCCAACTCCCCTCCACCCCCTTTGTTTTCTTTATCATTCCTCTGACACAATACGATTTCTTCACTTCACAGCATTTTCTCCTATGGGAATTTTGGGATTGTGTTGTTTAAACGTCGTGGCCAGCTTGGACAGGCTAGGGTTATTTCTCATTTAGTAAAGATCACAGACGCTGTAAATGCTCCGGTGGCACGTCGTGAATGCCAACACCGGCATGATTGGCAGCTTCACGGCAGCAGCAGCATTTGCATGGCATTTAGCTGTGCGGGCGATGGCCACCCCTAACACCAAGGTGGGTAAATAAGATGACTTCTCTGTTCACACAATGCACGCGCACACACAAACACCCACAGGCTTATGCACTCACGCATGCAATCTCACTCCTCAAGAACCACAACCATCTTGCCCTGCCAAACCTGGAGCCACTCATAATTGTGTGGCATTTAGGTAGTGAAAAGGGACATCTCGTGTGGGAGAGAGTGGACCACTGAAAAAGTAGTAGCCTCCCAGTAGTGCATTTTGAGCTGTTATTTGTTAAACTGTTGCCATTTGTCTGAACTCAAAAATGGATTTCAAATGTACGACTGTCCACAGAGATAGAGCTTAAACAATCTTAGAACAACAAATACATTACAATTTAATGTCTATTTTATTTTATTTTCCCCCAAATGGAAACACTAGAGTTCAGCAAAAAAATTAGCCTCGGGTCCCAGTGCCCCTGATCTTATGATGCACTGATGCTCTTTTTCCTCACATCATACCTGTGCTTCCCAAGCCTCTTTAAGGTGCTGTGGTGGGGCCTGCTATCGTTGCACTTATCCGGGGAACATGGGTTACATTTGTCACCTACCATCCCCTGTCACTTAGCAGACGTTATGTAACCACAGCCAGGAAAGCATACCATCATGCCCTGATGAGGCCCTAAACGAAAGAGAAAAAAGCCCATGAGACCCCAGATAGGACAGTACGTGCCATGTTGGGGGCCATCATGTCCAGATGGTCAAATCTCACAGAGGTGAAACTCTGTTCACTGCAGAGCAGGAAGGGGCCATACCATTGGATCAGGTTCAATAACCACTACATTCTACAATCGCACGATCTAATGAGACAAGTGCTGTTTAGACAGTCAGCTTGCGCAGGACGGAGCTAGCAAAGCAGACAAACAGCTGGTTGCATAAATTCAGAGCTGGCATAGGTCAGAGTGCAAGGAGCCTCCTTCATTCAGTGGAGCCGAAGGGTGTAGGGAAAAAAGCCTCTCGGTCAAAAGCCAAAGCCTCATAGAAAAGCCTAGGTACTAAAGGAACATATGGGTGAGGGTGCAAAATGACCTTCTGGGACAAAAGAAGAACAAAAGGGGTGAACTAACATATATATATATATAAATTGCCTTATCCTTCTGGCTGATGAAAGCACTTTCTTTTCAATGTTTAGAAAGCATGATAAGCGAGGTGTACATTGCACATTGTACAAATATGGGTTCCTTTAAAGGTTATGGGATTTATAAAGCACAAAGTTGGGCAGAATCATATTTCTTATTGGCATCCCAAATTCCACAACTTCAATGAGTTCGGTTTCTTTATTTTTGTGGGTGTTTTGGGATTTCTGCCCAACCTTGTGCTTCATAAATCCCATAACCTTTAAAGGAACCCATATTTGTTTAGCATTTATACAAATGGCACCTGGTCTTCTAATTTTCACAGGTTTGATGATTTATTTGTTTGAACACTGTAGAATAAGTACCCTTTTGCATCATTTATTATCTTGCATGATGCTATATCTACAGTATGGGATGACTTTAAGATCAGGCACACATTCATATAGGAAGTAACTGTATTCAAGCACCTACACAATTACCTTCCATTCGCGAGTGTCCAGTGCTTTTTTGTTGTAATATTCAATCTATACTGTATGTTTTATATCTCACCAGATGAACTTCTTATCTTTCATGTGAGCTTGCTTGCCTCTGTGTGGGATGAATACAGAGATGACTGGACATCTTAGAAGTGTCTCTCCCTCATTATCGCACCTATTTGCACCACATATTTTTTCATGGGTTTTCTTTAGTGACTTCTGGGAATGAGACAAACAAAAACAATGACATACTTCTGGGACCCTAACACTTTAAAGCACATAGGAGAGGACCATGTTAGTGAGGTGATTTGATGTCTTAAAGTCTATGAAGATAATTTACAATGTAACTGTCACAACTGGTATTTGTCCTTGAATTTGAGTGGGTATTATTATTATTATTATTATTATTACTACTAGTAGTAGTAGTAGTAGTAATAGTAATATTAATAGTACTAGTAGTGTTATTAGACATTAGTAATTATTATTGTTAGTTGGGGTTCCCATTTTATTTCTCACTGCTATGTACAGTAACTAGCCTGGAACCCTAAAAACAGCCTATGTATGCTTTAACGTGCACTTCTGAACTGTTCAGATGCCAGAAGTCATATTAACCCCTCAAAATGATCATATTTCTAATCTTTCATCCAGCCGCAGTATCACACGCTCGCGTTTTACACACCGTCCCTCAACTTTTATTCACCTGAAATAATTCTGAAATGACATTACCAGTGACAGGCCAGGCAATAACAAAAGTGGAAAAACTTCTCTGAAAAACAATAAATCAATAAGCCTCGCCAACATATCCTGTTACATTCCCAGCACCTTGACACCTGAAGCTCATTAAACACAGCCTAACGTCAACTTAGAAGAGGAGAGTACACAGAGGCCTGTCCTTTCACAGCCTATCACAATAAGAGCTACTGAGCAAGCCTGATATATTGTATATACTAGAAATAAATATGATTGTCCTTTAATCTGATTTTATTATACTGGGGACTCCCGCTGGCAAATCTACTGAGGGCCAATAGCCTGTAATCTTATTGCAGGGGGGCACGATGTGTTTCATATCTCTTTCTTGATGATGTTTTATCATGTCAGGACTATTATTGTTCCTATTGGTATGTTTGTATCTGCATTTATATGCTCTGGTGTATATAACCTTATAAATTGAGTTACGTTATTGCATATTCTTGAGTGCCTGTCTCTGTTTGCATATGTATGTGTGTATGTGCGCCTACACCTGCATATCCAGAAGTCCCTCCTGCACGGCTGTGGGTGCTAATTTTCCCCCTCAGCATGCCGGGCTGCTGCGGGGTTCTGCTCTGTTTATGAACCAGGCATATTGACCTAATTTGTGGCCTTGGCGTTCTCTCTCCAGCTCTCTCTCTCTTTGTCTGCCTGCCAGGGCATATTGTGAGCCTGCTTGGCTAGAGGAATGGACGCACTCAGACTGAACTAAACACCACACGCATCATTGAGCGGCATTACCAGCCTCTCCCCACTCATCACTCTCACTGGGTGCTGCAGGTGCGTGCGTGTGTGTGTGTGTGTGTGTGTGCATGTGTACAGGAGCATGTTAACTAGAGGGTCTAATAAATCAACCTGTCTGTCCACCACCTCCTCCCCTCCTTTGCTCTTACCTATTCTCCTATTACTTTGCTCTCTCCTTCCCTCATTCTCACTCACCTCATCACTCTCTCTCGCTCTCTCTCTCTTTCCCTCTCTCCCTCTTCTTTACGTCCTGTAATTCTTCTTTTAAAGCACAAGGGGTGGTGG
>OOFE01023129.1:23564-34649 GCA_900323365.1 Monocentris japonica | reverse complement strand
CAGAGAGGAGGGACTAATCAGTGAAATCACCTGGTGTAGTCTTTGGTTGGAATGAAAACCTGCATACACTCGGCCCTCCATGGCACATGGTTCGACACCCCTGACTTAGAGCATAAAAAGTCAACTCAAGTGAGAAGAGCCCATCTGAATGCAGCATCAGGGTCTCTTTAAGAGGCTTAAGAAGACAAAGGAGCATAGGGCAATAAGCCGAAATCATTGTATCATAGGAGGGTGGTGGTGTTGGAGGGGGGCTGGAATCTGTTTCTTTTGATGCCAGGCATTCCAGTGGGGTCAGTGCTTGGCTTTGGGGAGTGTCAGAGAGGGAGATGAGGCATGATGAAGAGGGGTGGTCCCTGTAATTAAAGGAGAGAAAGGGATATAAGTCCCTCCTAATCCTTTGTTCCTCTTCAGATGCACAGGACCAGAAGCAATCTGCCCAACAAAGCCACATAGGAAGGCAGGAAGCCACGGCTCCCCACTGTGCAGCCTGGCTGCCCCACCGCCTGATGTTGAACATACTATAGCTGGAGGGGCATATATTTAAGAAGAAGAAGAAGAACTGGTTGATGAAATCAACTTTATTTGGCACTAACACATACATGCAGTGAATGTGTTTCTTTGCACACCCCTGACTAGATATACACACATCACCCCACACACATGCACTTAAAAGAAATATGTCAGAAGTTATGTTTTAAGCTGATGCTGATGTTCAGGGCAGGGCAGTCAGTTTGTCACCTCTCTTACTCTGTGAATGTTGACTAATTCATTGGTCCATTACACATTTCACCCTTCATGTGCAATTCCAATGTAAAGTTGTACATGTACAACCTCTGTGCAATGTGACCTTTTCTCCCAAGACCCACTTCCCTGGCTTGTGGCAGTCACCCTGGGGGACACACTGCCCCCTGGTGCAAGGTTGGCGCTCCAGATCACTAGTTTAAAAACTCCACACACGGTTTTTGTGATCTTTTCTGGGAGTTGCATTCACAGTGAAGTAATGACACCAGCGGCCACAGATGATAACGAGAGGATAAACAACAATTCTTTTCAGGCTGACTCCCAGTGTTAGAAAGCATCTGAAACAAGACCACCTGAAACACACTTCACTGTGTGAAATATATAGAAGGGCACTGAGCCAATGCCAGGTCAATGATGAGAACCCATTACGTTAATATTGTTACAGATATTGGTCTGCAGTGGCCTGTTAAAGCCAAGATAAAATGCTCAGCCACAGGCATAAAAGCACGCTTGTGACTGCACATGTGGTGTGTGTATTTATGTTTCAGAGCTGTAATGTAAGGTATGGTATGATGGAATGAAGCAGTGGAAGAAAATGCCCTGGAGGCGCTTGCACATAGCGAAATGCATGGATGAGGACAGAAGAGGGGTTGACCCTTTTCCAACCACATATGGCACCAGACTCAAACACATATATATTAAATAGATATTATAGTGTCTGCTGTCTTTGGCCTCGTCATAATTACTGCATTTCCTCCAGAGCCTGCAGCTACTAAGTGAGGGCAGGCTTCATCTTCTTCATCCAGCCAACTCTCCTCTCTCATGTCTCCCTAATGGTGGACTGACCTTCCTACTCAGTGCAGCAGAGTCACTCCCTATCTTCCCTTGTAACCTAAAAGCTCATCTCTTCAAGAAATACACACCCTCCTCTCCCACTGAATCACATCTACCCTCTACCATATTCCTCCTTTATTTCCTCCGCCTTTAAATGATCCTGTCTTTCCAGTGTTTCTCCCTAGCTATAGTTCTTTATCTAGTATTTTTCTATCCTACACATATCATTCTGGCAGAAATCAGCTTATTTCTGCCAGGGCATCAGCTAAATTTGCAAAATGTATCAGATGTATGTTTTTGCACAGTTATTTTCCCTAGGCTACATCCACAGCTTGATTTTTCAGTGGCCGCCGATGTGGTTATACTTCTCAAGACAGAAATCCTGCATCCTTCCAAACCTCCAGAGTATCAGTGAGGACAGTAAACACAGCAAGCGGATAACATCCTAAACTCTTGGCAAGATGGTAAGTGTAAGTAACAGCATTAACATGCAACGCGTTGTTCAATCTCAGCCTGACCAGACTGCTTTAGAGCTCTCTGGTGACTGACTAATACCCCTGCTCTGAGAAGTCACATAGACAGCTAGGAGTTTCTTGCAGGGGCCACACAGCTTGCTCCTTCCCCTCTGAACACAACCAATCCAGAAAGCCTCTCCTCTCTGCAGCATCCAACACATTTAATAGGGCAATTATAGCCTCAGTGACAATGGCAATAAATCAGCTCTTGTTGTTTTCTCTTTCCTCTCTTTCCATTTCCCTCGTAAAGAATGGAAGGCATGCAGAGGAACTTGTAATAGTTGAATAGTTGAAAAGTTTGCGATACAGACGATGCTGTGGCTCACTATGGTCAGTGCTTAGTCAGCGCATGACACTAATTTCCGAGTTTTCCTCACCTTTCCTAAAAGTCACAAGGAAACAGCATTTCTTGCTTCTGTAATTCAACATATTTGGGTTGAAATGTTAGGGTGGGGCATAACCTGGGTAGGAGTTGTTCAAAAGCTGAACCATAGCAAATGCGGAAAGTGACTCAGTGCTTTGCTCATAATATTGAGCTGTCACAAATTCCACACTCTTCAAAATGAATAAATTCAGACCACCGGGATGAAAGCTGCGGTGTCTTCGGAAAAAGAAACAGGGTTTTCAAGGGTGAACACCCAAAAATGCACCGCTGTACCATGTTGGCACCTGTGTCAGGTTTTATATGGTGGCAAAAATCTGTGATGGTATTATTGGTTGAATTTATTTGTATGACTACCATCACTAAAAATACATTTTACAACACTTTCCAGGAAGTGAATGTAATAGGATTTGGGATTTTCTTGTTTAAAAAAGTTTTTTTGGTTTTTTGCCTTTCATTGTTAAATAGGTATACGTTACGATATGGAGAATTAGCTGATAAGGCTGAAACATTTTTCATTTCATTGTGACTTTAATCTTCACTGAGGCTTGAAAATGTACAAGGAAAAAACAAATTGCCCATAAGCAATTGCTTCAGCTCAGCATAAATGAGACACAGGACATGAGGAGGAGGGTGTACCTGTTGAAGGCAAAGGGGTGTTCTCCTCTATTCCAGCTGAGGAGACAAGCAGACACCCTGGGGAGAAGGTGATGTCATCCAGGCAGATGTCACCCTTGGGACTTCGGCCCACCTTGCCCTCAAACACAACCTGGAAGTCCCTGGCGGAGCTCAACGGGATCTCCCTCATCTGCCAGTAGTTGCCCTGGTCTCCTGTTAGGTTCAGCAGGAGATTGAGTTTTCCTCTGCTTTTCTCCAACACACTGAGGGTCCCAATGCCATCTCCAGACATGTGGAAAAAGAAACGCATCTAGACAGGGTAGAGGAAAAACTGTGAACATCTATGACAGTTTAAGCACTTTAGATGCTTGCTTCATCAACAGCCATTGTGTAATTAGACAGTATTAACACTGTCAGCATCATTCTGTAGATACCAATAGGTCTATCATTCACCTGGCTTTGACTCAGTAGTTTAAAGGGCCAATGCCTTTTCTTCTTTAAACGTTTACATTACTCTTGTTTAGAATTAAGTGTTTCATTAAGGCTTGGCAACGAAGTGTGTCTCTCCCTCACAAAGCAGTAAGAAGTGGGATTTCTCCTCGGATGGTACCAGATGCTGAGGCATGTTTATAAGCAGCAGCAGTACAACTCTCTCTACAACCTCCCAGAGCTCATGAGCACACTCTTGGCTCTCTGCCTGCCTGCCCTCCATCTTCTCACATCTCCTGCCCAACCCTCCCTTCAGTATAATTGGTGCCTTTTGGCTGATTGCATGATTGACTGACAGGTCAGGAATTGGATAAGACAGACGCGATGCACAGAACAAACTAAGCAGTCAATCAACAGATTGTTCCTGGTAAACATCAGGCAGACAGACAGGAAGGCACACAGTCACACTCAATAGATTTGGCTATTTGGCTATATTGGTTGTGTTGCATGTTGAACTGTGCATACACATGTATGACTGATACTCAGAGACACTTAGATGAGATGATCAGACATCTATCACTTGTTTCTGTAGGCTACAGTTTTTGCTGCTGCGAAATAAAGTAAAGCAAATTATTGCAAATCAGCTCAATGAATGCAAGGGGCCAATAGATAAAAGAAGGCCCCTGATAGATACAAAAATACTTTATTAGCCACAAACAGTGGACAGTTGGACACATTGCTATAGCTTGCAGCATTTATTAATTTGTGTCTTTCAACTCATCTGCCTCAGCCTCAGTTTTCCTGTCATTACATCATCATTACATCATCATTACATCATCATTACTATAAATATACTTAAGGTGTGAAAATCAGATTCTACACCTTCATTAAAGAAGAGGACATGAGGGGACTTTCAAAGCTAATATGGCAATGAACATGAATGAATGATCCTAGAACAGCTGGTCAGTGTGTTATGTTATTTTCTAATTGAAAAATAATGAATTGTATCTATGAGGCTTTACAGCTACAGCGTTGTCTCTGCTGCCTCTATGGTCACTGGCGCACAGAATAACAATTTGCCAAACTGCATCAAGTATCTTGAGTATCTAGTTATAAAATACCATGTCAACCCGGACCTATATTGATGCTTTTATTCCCCATCAAATGGAAGAAAATGCAGGAAACTTTCCAATTAGATTCACTCAGTCTGCTTCACAATTCATGCCAGCAGTAACTCTCGGGAAGCCAGTGGAGTGTGTCTGTTTTTTTGAACTCTTACTGTGTTGCATTTTCATCTGTTTTGATTGTGTCTGATTTTGTTTGAATTTTCTTTTGAAATGTTTTTTTTTTGTATTAGACAGTGTTTGTTTATTTTAAACCATGCAGGACTCTCATTTAAAAATGTAATTTGTTCTCGAGGGGATTTCCCTGTAAGAAATAAAGGTATGAATATATTGACCCAGTTCTCCAAGCATTCATTTTCTACAGATTATTATCATATGAACTGTATTCACATTATCCAGGCTCTGCGTCTGTTTGTTTGTTTGTTTCTAAATCAAATCTTTCCTCAGCTGTGAAGCCTTAATGATTTCCACAGAGACTGCACTGATCAAATGATTTCTCTCTATTTAATTGTTCATAACCTCCGAATGTAACTGTACCCTGACCTGTTGCCTTCTGCCCTTTGACCTTGACCTGACCTTGCACTGTGTGCTCCTGTGGCTTAGCAGGGGTCCCGATATACAGGCGGTGTCTCCGGCTGCCTGAGGGAACGAGCTCTCCAGGTAGAGGTAGTGCCCAGATGGGTCTCTCAGGGTGTGGTCAGTTGATGGCCCAGTGCCGACTGTCGGTGTGTTGCCTGCTTTGATCAGCCAATCAAAGTCATCCTGCCGGCACTGGCGCCAGGAGCAGAGATCAAACTCAAAGTTGCAGCATCCGCTAAAGCCCTCTGGAAGAGAACAGTGAAATAGAAATCAATCCAGGCTTTTCAGTTCTCTCAAAATTAAACTTTTCTTGAGTATTTTGAGTCAGATAGTAGAGGAAACCTCACTGCAGATGTAGGGGTCCTCGTCGGAGTTGTCCCCACAGTGGTTGATGAAGTCGCACAGGTTGTCCTGGGGGATGCAGTGTCCATTGGCGCAGGCATACTCCTCAGGCCTACATGGCTGGTCTGAAGTCAGTGTGGGGGAACAGTTCTGGAAATTGACATCGTCCACCACCACATCGCCCATGTAGCTGATGCCTCGCTTAGCCCTGAATACCACCTGACACACAGAAACAGGCCTAAGATCATTGTCTCTTGTTCTTGTCTGCCATGCTTTTTTTATGTTATTCACATTATGAAACATAATCACATTTTCAGAATATGACTCAAGTGCTCAAGTAGTATTAGCAAACAAATCATTGGAACAAAACAACTGAGAGCTACTGCCCTTGTGAGTTATGTTATTCTCTGTCTTGAGGCAGCAAACTGATGAAGTACTCAGAGAGAAGAGGAAAAGGGCACTTGGAATCTCTGATTGTGAAAAAGGGCTCTTAGAGGCTTGGTGTGAAAAGGCCGCTGAGCTGCTGATTGGACCATCAGAAGGGGATGCTCTGACTCTGTCTAGTCTGACAAAGGTTAATGGACATCAGTGAAAATGTGCAAAGGGCATGGTATTTGGACTAGGAATGATGGTTCCAGTGCATTCAAGCTACCAATGCTGACACAGTAGCTGTCTCTGTATAGTGACGCTGACCCAGAATAACCTCAGCAGGCAGATACATGCTGTGATGCCATGAACGGATTGTAATTGTGATTACTGTCACACTAACGGTCTAAGACTCATTAGATAGAATTAGACTCAGTCAATTCATCATTGATCATCATTGTACCCATTGGACAAGCCTGCTTGTCTGATAAAGTCAGGACTTAACTGAAATTACACCAATTACTGTGATGTTCACAGTCTCCTAAGAGGCTGTCCTTACACTGCTGTCAGTTTAATGGCAATGGACAAATTCCTTTTTTCATGTGACATTCAGATGGTCACAGGGACTACTGCAAAATGTTTTATAATTCTTGATAAATTCACCTTGAATCACTGAAAATGATCACCATGTTTTCTGCTAAATGAGGATGATTTTGTCAAAAATTTTAAAGTTGCTTGGACAATAAATTTCCAAATTAGTAAGTTATTTTTAATTCTTTGAAGAGAGAAAGAGGAGTTATACCAGTAGTGAGAGTCTTCTTCAGAAAAATCATTACAACCAAATGTCTAATCAACTAGAAACAGTAGCAAATATTTGTGTGGAGAACCAACATCACCTAGAAGAGCAAAATAGTATTTAGAGGTACAGTATTACGGATAAAAGACCCCTTTGATTTTCTTGCTCTGAAAATGTTCTAACACACCTGGAAGTGTTTCTAAGAGACTAAATGACAGGCAGACCTGCACGTTATTGGATGTCCCTATGAACACCTCCCCACGTCTCCATTTGTTGCCTTGATTGCCAGTCTGAGACCACACCTTATGACTGCTGTTTCCATACTTCAGCAACACCTGTATATTACAAGAACAATATCTAAGTATTATGCCATTCAATCCTGATGAATACGCATCATGTACAGTATTGAATGGGGGTGGTATTCTCCAGCAGGGTATTTCTGCTCCTCTCACCTGCAGCGAGCCCACAGTGAATCCACTCATGTGGTACCAGAAGACCAGGGTGCACTGTGGTCCAGTGGAGGAGATGACAGGTGTCTGGAGGTCAGTGGTATGACCATAGCCACCATTTGAACTGTCTGCACACATGTACCAACCTTCCGGGCTGCCTCTGTGACAAGAAAGACAGGAAGTAGAGAGCCATGTCATAGTTATGTCCACAACTTGCAAGGTGTGCAGTGAATATTGTTACTTTGAACAAAGCAGCAGCATGTCGTTGTAGACCTGCCTCTACAACTTCTTCCACATGACAGACCACACTTTCCTCATTCAAATGTATTATTTGGTTGGTTCCAAGGATGCATGAAGCCTCTATCCTGTTCCAATCCATTATTATTACCCCCTTCTAGCTTCCTGCACTGGCTTCCCCTGTGCTTTGGAAGAGCCTGAGGAAGTCTGTGTCATCTTTTATAGAAATGCCTTTTTTATCATTTATTTCACTCACTCACTATTGTACATCACTGTATAAATAACATACTTATTATTAGTATTATTCCAATTCATTATTGACACTCAGCAGACTCCCTGGCCCAGCTGTCCGCCACCATGAGCCCCTTGAGACAAGTAAGTCTGGACCTCCCCTGACTGGCCTCGTCTGACTCCTTATGCCCTCAGCGCCATCCCTATACTTGATCCCATCCTTCCTGCTCCAATTCACTTCCCAAAAGAGGTGTGGTTCTCCTGGGCTCAAAGAAGACAGAGCTTCCCCTATCCAGTTCACTCATCTGGGAGGCTGCTGTGGCTGGGCTCTTAGTCAGTACAGCACAGTTAAATGTGTATGAGCAGTAGACAGTAAGACACTAACCATGAATTCTGCAAAACACTACTCAATATGAATCAAATCTCACTGAAATCTCTGAAGGGGTGATAGAAAAAACATTCTACTTTTTCGCCTTAGCTGTTATTTTTTTACTAGCACTTTGCTTCAGAGATCATTCATATATTGATGATATAGAAATGTAAGCTCATTCTATTGTTTTACTCATTGGAAATCCCTCTGGATGAGTGTCAGCTAACTAAAGTATTAATGTGAAATGCGTTGTTGGGACTCACAGGGTGTGGTCATTAACAGGACGGTGGTACTGCTCTCCATTATGAATGGTTTCCCCTTGGTCAGGCAACCAGCGAAATGCATGGATGAGGACAGAAGAGAGGTCGACCCTTTTCCAACCACATGTGTCACCAGACTCAAAATCACACATGTCCTTCACTAGGGAAAGTGAAAGACATAGAGAAGGGAATGACAAGTGAGAGAGAAGACAGGTGAAAATGAGGGAAGATGGAAGAAGGGAAAGAGAAAGGGAAACATTTTGAAAAAAGTTGATAGAATAATGAAATCATTGTATATGTGCAAAAATCCAGAGGAAGAGGAGAAAAGTCAGTGTTGCTCACCACAGCTTGTTTCATCTGAGCCATCTGAACAATCGTGTCTGAAATCACACACTTTGCTCTGGTGCACACACTCCCCTTGTGCCCCGCACACAAACTCTCCATCAGGGCAGGTGTGGGGCTGGACTGTGGGGGCTACAGTGGTTGCTACAGGGGGTGTGGGATTCACTGAAGGGAGCTCACCTAGGACGAGGCACAGCAGCAGACACAAATCAACAGCGGTAAACAGATGGAGAGTTAGGGGAACACTAATATGGCACTAAATGATGCAGGTTCATCTTTTGTGTTATGGCATAATCATCTACCTTCATATGGGACACAGTCTAGGAAGGATAGGTCATCAATGGCAATGTCTCCTGTGAAATCGTCTCCAACAGTACCCTCTATCAAAATCTGCCAGCAGGAATAGTAAAAAGAGGCATGAGGCAATTTCAGTAATACCCTCTTCAGCTCCTCAAGTGATGCCAGCATGTTATACCATCTGAAACATTTGGATACGCAGAACATCAGTATTTTGCAAAAGTAGTTGGGAACAACTGGTCGATTTCTCCATTGGCAGCCTATCTAATAAGCAAGGCAGGCCTGTAAAATGCTGATGTGGCGCTTTCTGAAAGCGGCGCTGTGTGAGTATTTACCGTAGCTGTTTGGATGTCACATTAGCATGACTCAAGCAGCACTGTTTTGAAAACATGGTTTGAAATATTTTTCCAATAAACAGCAAGTTTCGCTATCCCTCTACCGCCTTGGGGAAACAGCGTGTTAAACTATAATGCTGCTCAGCTCATTGTTGGCTTCGTGCACTGTAGCTTTTCTAGATGTTTGGACCTGGTCTTATTGTATATCTCAAAGAGTTGCTCTTCAAGCTGAGAAGATGGTAGTTTCATATACAGCATGCAAGTTGTGCTGAACTATCGGTGTAAATTTAGAATGGGTATGTTGGTCTCACTGACTATTTTGCTGTCACATCAGCATGCTGTAGCATTTCATGGCAATATGCCCACAAGCAAATGAATCAATGCAATCGATTAGTGTGCCCTTTTCCAGGTTTACCTGACAGATAGAGCTCCTGTTTCCATGTCTATGATGGAGGAAAAATGTCTAATGGCCTGTCAAGTTATACTTAGTCATGAGTAATGACAACAAAACATCCATCTTTAGTGATCAATGTGACTGGGGGAGCTATTAGACAGAGCTTTTATTTAAGACGACCCATCTCCAGCTTTCAACAGCGAAGCGTACTGTTAAATAGGCTACAGCTGTGAGTCTGCGTTCAACTGCTGTCCATGTCTATACCTTTGATTAGACGAGGGGACTGAATTATAAAAATGATCCAGAGTGGGATGTGATGTGGCCCCTCTGGAGCCACAGTGTTAATAACTAAATGAACCTGCAGTGTTTCAAATTAACCTTATAACTTGGCATTTTCAACTCGTCTGCAGTGCCAACGATTTTTTTAAATGTTTATAAAGGATTGAAAAGCAAAGGGAATCTGGTCAATGCTAAATGTCTGTATTTGAAGTAGGAAGACCACTGCCTTGTTCACTCGATATGGTTCACCTCTATCACCTCTAAGCAGTAGACTAAACACTTTATGAAAGAGATTTTTTTTTGCCATGTGTGGAGCATTATGTCCTAGTATTTAGTCACCTGAAAGGGCCGAGCGCTGTTGAGGTAGAGCGTCTTCCTGTGCCACAGGTTGCCTTGGTCTCCATAACGTACCCACAGCATATGACCACGGCCTGCAGAGGTGGTCCTGAGGTGCACCGCCAGACAGAACACATGCGAGCCAAACATGTGGTAATGGAAGCGGAAAACGCAGTGGTGGCGGGACTTGGACGGGCCCTCGCCACGCCGGAGGGTGGGTTGGAAGACCGGGCTCAGCAACACGGCTGTGTCTTTGAACTGCTGGGGGGCGGAGGACTCGATGTAGAGGTAGTGCCCATACGTGGTGCCCAGTGTGTGGTCCTTCCAAGGCCCCGTGTTAAAGGTGGGAGTGGGGCCTTGGATACGAGTCCAGTCGAAAGCGTCTCCTCCACTCTGCTCCTGTTTCCAGCTGCACAGCCCACGCTCAAAGTTACACTGCATCTCCGGAGCTACGAGAGACGACAGGGGAATGAATTTCATTGCAAGCCAGAAAAACAACAGGAACATTAAGCTGCTCTGAGCTGCTTATTAAAATGTAATGCAACACAGTAACAACCGTAAAACAAGGATTCATTTCTACATTTAATTGATTGAATTACAATGGCTTTACACCTCAGAAGCGGAAATGGAAACAAGTTCTGTGTTTGTTTGTTAGAACCAAAAGTAACTTTCAGAGCGACAGCAACACTCACAACATCCCTCCTCATCTGATCCATCCCCACAGTCATCCACGAGGTCACACAGCTGCAAGCGCTCCACACATGCCTGGCTACGCACGCAATGGAAGTGTTTTGGGGGGGGGCAGTCGTCCATCGGCGGGGGCAGTGAA
>OOFE01023129.1:8643-18702 GCA_900323365.1 Monocentris japonica | reverse complement strand
TATTAAGATTTATATTTTCAATATATGTTTTGACCAGAAAATGCTTGCAAAACTAACACACCAATCTACACACAGGGAAAGAGACCTGTAAGGCCTGGAGGCACCTGGTGGACGCTTCAATGAGAAAATCAATAGAGAAGTCACAACTCCGCTTGTTTCACAGGCAGAGAGAAGGGATATCATTCTATTGGAAGAATGATAGTGGCCACAAAATTCCCTATAAAAATGCCATAGCGTGTGCTTGTGGCTGAGAAATATCACTGAGGTAACGTTAAAAATCTGTCCAAAACAACAAGTGGTCAACACGAGCTGCAGGCAGCACACTATAGCAGACAAATAAACCCAGAGATTGAACATGTGCTCCATGTATAGTACTGGGAAATGATGGGTTATTATGGGATCATGTAACTGTTTTTCACAATACACAGCCATGGATGTCTTATGTTGGGCGCTGTAGTCTCTGTCCTCGTTATCAGTACTCAAAACAAGATTAAGGCTGTCTATTTGAGAATGTGTAGCGACATTTAAAAACTCTCAAGGTCTGAACTTGTCCTGTATATTTAGTGAGGTGTTATTAATGGTAGCAGTACCGGGCACAGTCACACAGTCATGACGGAAAGAGAGGTCATCGATGGCCAAAACCTCAGAGGATTCGCTGCCAGCGGATAGCTCCCCTCGAATCACTACCTGGTAGAAACACAGAACACCTTTTAGATATCATCATTCAGGCCATCGTTTTCATGCTCTTTTTCTCTATCCTTTTGTGTGAATGTGAGCTGTATGCAACCGTGAACAGCTGTGTATATGTGGTGTGTGTGTGTGTGTGTGAAAGAGAGAGAGTCACGCTGAAGCTAGAATGATGTTTATTTAAGAAAACTATTACCTTCTCTCTGTCTGTCTCAGTGCTATCAGAATAATATCTTAGCCGCCCTGATCAAAGTCCAGAGAGAGGCTTTATCTACCGCCCTGGAGCTTTATGACTGATCTCAGGATGAATTGATGGATTGTTTTTATCATGGGTGAAGGGAAAATCCACTCTAATACGGAACTTGAAAAGGTTACACTTATGATCTTAGACAGCCAAGAATATTCAGCCGATGTTTCTCTCTCCCAAAACCTGAATCCAAAGAACCACAACGCTAACCTTTGATGTCATAAAATGAATGCTACACTAACTATCAATATATGGGATGAAAACTTATGTGCACTCAGGGTGTTTACGGTTTTACACCCAAAGAGGGCATGATAGATTAGATTCCCGCTGCTCTTGCTTACAGCTTCAAGAGAGACATGTTACACACAGATCTTGAAAAAAACTCTCCAAAATCTGAATAATAGCGATTTCAGCTTTAGGGTGGAATTTCACTACAAGATTAAAATAAAACCTCACAACTGCAAAGAATTTAAATGGGTGAAGAAGTGCAGATCATCAAGGCTGAAATTGAAATCACCCAGAAGAAATCACTGTAGTAAATAAAATCCAATCACCTAAATTGCCTTTAAAACAGGAAGTGGATTAATGGAGGGGAAAATGACTGTTAGCAAAAAGTTGCTCTCTATTTACCCCAGGCATCAGGCAGCCATGTTATGAAACTGAGCTGGCTAAACCCAGTGGCAGATGGTGGAGGCAGAGAGGGGGAGAGGGGTGAGACTCTGACATTGTCTGAGGATATGGAAAGGACACAAACAGCAGGCTTTATCTGACTCCAGATGGCCTCTGAAGAGTCCAGTTGGGTCAAAATCTCCTCACTGCACATAAATTGCCCCTCTCCTACCTCTTGCCACTCATTTCCCAATGATGGCTTCATCGGTTTAAAGGTAACCAATGAATCTCACATGGTATACTTTTAACACCCACTAGCCAATATCAACAAATATATGTCAGCTCCTGTAAGCTCTATACCATACCATACCATACCATACCATACCATAACATACCAGATATGATTTGATGTGAGATGAGAAGAGATGATTGATACATTGATATACATATACAATTAGTGGCTATATGTAATTCAATACTACTCTATATTTTGTATCAGCATTTTATGGCTTCATTTGATTGTACAGACCTGAAAACGGTTGTCACTGGTAAACTGTATCACTGTGCGTTGCCACATATCCATCTGTGGTTGTAAGTGTTTCCACACCACTGTGCTCTGACCCAGTGGGTGAGTTTGAATTAGGACCTGAAGATCTCCATGTTTGGCCCCAACATGATGGTAGAAGCTCATCTGTTGTAATAGAAAATACTTGGAAGTTATCAATCGTCCGTCGTTGTTGATGGTTTTGTCTGGGCTTCATGACCAAATTACCCAATTAGAAGAATGTGTTACCTGGCAAGTCTGAGAGGGCAGGAAGACAGGACTCTTCAGGTCTGCTACAGTTCTTTCTCCTCCAACAGGCAGAAGGGACAGGAAGTATGCTGAGGGGAGAGAGAGGAGTGTGCATGTGTTTGTGTAAGGGGGCAATAAAGAGGATGGGAAAACAAATAAAACAGACAGAAGAGGTGTACAGCAAAATGTCAGATGCTCCCTCAACAACCAATCAAAAATGTAGGACAACTTCAGGTCCAGTGAGCTACCTGACTGGTTGTTAGCATGGTCATGTTTGAGTCCCGGGACCCCAGTTCCTCTGGTCCATTTAGACAGCATCTCTGAGCTTTGGATCAGGTCACAGAACCCCTCATCAAAGTCACACTGCTTGTACCCTGAACCTTCAGAAGAAAAGCAGTTCTAAGTTAAGCACACATTCACAATATGAAATTGCTCTTTCAGTTCTGCTGTTGTGTTTTTCACCCTGGAGTGTGTTTTACCACTCTTCTTCTTTACGGGGATTAAGCTGTAGGTTCTACGCACAATACAAATTTGTCAACTGAACAAGCAGTTTCTCAGTTTAAAGCAGCGACTTTATGACTTGATGGCTCGATGTGCAACTACAGACTATAAACCACTAGTGTTAACACTGTAGTATTTTCAGAGGTAAAATGCCCAGATAGGATCAGTATGGGTCAGTTAGACATTGTCATTATCCATGATCACAATGGGGAATTAAACAGTAATTAATATCTATTAGATGGAAATTAACAATTAATAAGTGATGAGTTAATTTCCTGCATTGTGTACTCAGTAAGTAAATGATATTGTGTACATTATTGAATTATTAGTTATGAAGCATTTAATTTCTTGGCAGTTATAATAAAGCATCTATTCTACTCAACATGTCATTAATGATTAAATGAAGTCGACTATATCATTTACTATTATTGAGTGACCAATGTAGGAAATGACCTAATAATCAATTAGTTGTTACTTTATTAAATAATAATAATAATGAATAAGTACAAATTGTTAATTCATCATTTATTCTGTAAACAGATTGAAATAGACTGTACGGAAAGGGAAACCATCTCACACTAAATGACCTACAAGAACACCTCTCAATTATCAGGAATGAAAGACTGTTGAAAAGCAGACAGACAATAATAATGTTCTTTTTGACAAGCATCTATCAGGCTGTCTAGTCATAGTGCTTCGTGACTCTTTTATATCAGGGAAAATTATTTTGGGTAGGAAATTCATGTTTTTCTGCACGGACAGGACAATTTCAGAGCCTCCAGATTGATCCACATTGTGCATCCCTCCAGAGACAGCGGTACTTCAGATCCCATGTGAATGACTTTTATTCTATAGGACTCCAAAACCTTTGCATTTTACTCTCAATTGTACACTTACAAACCGACAAGCAGGATATTTCTAGTGGATGACCTTCAACTTCTTCCTGCTAGTCTCGCACCAAAACAAACCACTTCATATCATGATATTATAGATTGAAATGATCACAAACACATGCATTACTCACAGTCCTTCTCATCGCTGCCATCCCCACAGTTGTCAGTGAAGTCACACACGCTGTCCTCGGGCACACATGATCCCTGAGCACAGGTGAACTCCCGTGTTGAGCAGGCCCCAGCAGGCTCAGGGGTATACACCAGACAGTAGGCCAGCAGCCACACTGGACGCTGCAGCAAAGTCATCAACACGGATATTCCTTTTCCCATGCCTAGAACACTTTCTCACACTTCCAAATGACACATGTTGTAGTGAGAAATCGAAGGAGAAGTCCAGTTGAGGTAGAGCCACACGTTACATGGACCTTTTTGATTATGTACGTGTGTACTAGCTGTTAGCATGGTATAAAGGGCAATATATGGCTTTTATGGCTGTTACTCAATAAGGTGGGTGAGTGTGTGTGTGTGTGTGTGTGTGTTCTTGTATTTGCGTACCAAATGATAAAGATAGAAAGAGGGAAATGCTCCAAAGTGAGGACATATTATAAGTATTATTTTAGGGTTAAGATTAGAATTAGGATTAGGTGTAGGTCAGTTTAAGGGTTAGGCTTTGAGGGATAAAGTTAGTTGGAACGGGTTAAAGTTAAACTGAGGGGTTAGGGAGTGAACGTAGCGGTGAAAGTCCTCACAAACATAGTAATACAAACGTGTGTGTGTGTGCATGTGTGTGTGAGCAGTACCCCATACTCTGTAAACGTGTCTAAACAGCATGTAAGTGTTCAAATCTCTCATCTCTTAGCACATACAGCGTTTTAACAACCAGTGCTCATATAATACATGATTGAATAAGCAAGAGGGTGTCCGTTGGGCTGTCAGTATCTAGGTGGAAACTGAAGGGCTTGCATACAGACAAGAGAGTCCTCCACGTTGTAGGCCAGATAAATAAATTCAATTAGCTCTTGCTAATTAAAGGCTCGAAGGCTCGAACAAAACAACGGGGAGGCGAGCTCCTGCTGTGAATATGAACTACTATAAGAGAATCATTAGCCCTGTCCAACAAGGCCCAGCCCCACTTTACAGTAAGACGTAATTTCATTTCACAGCAATCAATAAAGAGAGGACCTCAAACAGACAAGCAGCAAGCCGATACAAGAGGTAATGTAGTTCAAATGAAATTAACCTTGAGACAAGGCGAGTTTGACAGCTCAGTGGGGGACGAGGGACCAATGAAACAGGGAAAGGATCATAGCCGTATTGATCTATATTGGCAGTGGTAGCCAGTGTGCAGCGTGCGGACGGTGGGGTGTCCTGGTGGTTAGAGAGGTTGCGTCACGACCAGAATGTCACAAGATTGATCCCAGTAACAACCAATGTTTGTCCCTCAACAGCCAAGACGTTAAAATGCTGCAAGGGGAAGAACAGCCTACGGTAGCTAGCACATACTGTCATACTGTTGTATGTAGACTACATGGGACACAACTGGTCATAAGGATACCATTAGTGTATGGACTAAAGGACTTGCAGCATGGCATCCATCTCATACCAGTTTTAAGCAATAAGCTGTGGCAGGAAAGTGAAAGAGAAACACAACAGCAAAGTCTGATTACGGTGACTCATAAGCCAATTAATTGATCTTATCGAGGGAGTCGTTAACGTCCGCTAGCAAAGAGTCATGCCAACAGGGCAGCACAAAGCAGATTTCCATGGACAGTAAATAAAGACAGACTTAATTAAAAATACATACAGGCACATTAAAAGAAGCTGGATATAGAAGCTGCCAGTCTATAGTTGTAACATTTTTATTGCAGTATTAAAGTTTAACTTCACATCGAGGGAATATTAACCATGCCATCCATACTGAAATGTAAGAAGGGGTCGAAGTAAAAAATTCCACCTTTGCAAGTATGAAATCTTTTAAATGAAAGCAGAAAGATTTGTTCAAAATGGGTGCCTCTGCAGTTCGGCAAACCTCCACAGTTTGAGGTAATCTTAGACATATATTTAGACATATATTTATATTATATTTCTCCTCCCTTCTATCTTCAAGCTCATGAATTTCAGAGTCTTGTGATTCGATTCACCTTCATGGATGAAACCGCGGTCAAAGCAAAGCACCACCATAAGTGACTTAAATAAAAAAGACATTATTTAATCCCAGGGGCTGGTGTAACCACTGCAACCATTTGTCAAAGATAACCAATCTGTTTTGCCCACATGGTCTGGTCCATATTAATAAAACACAGATCTGATTAAGTCTTGTTCTCATCTGTAACCTGGCTGATTGCCTTTGACCTCAGTTTTGCCACTCTGGTGATGTTTCATTTAAGTGATGACGAGTGGGAGGTTACCTTCACACACTGGCACACAAGCTGCACAGGAGAATATGAGTTAAAAATCCCATTATCTCCCAAGTTTTGAAAAAAAAAAACTTCAGAGGGGGCCTGCTGAACAGAAAATCTGCTGATAGTAGTATGTGCAAATAAATGTTCCGTAAAGTGTTTAGAAATAAACAGGTTATGCCCTACTGTGGCTAAAATATAGACACAAAAACATGAAACATTTCAGAAAAAAGACACAGGCGTACCTTCCAAGATATACTTCCATTCAACACATGGAGCAGATGCAGGAAAGCTGATAACCTTCTCCAGTGTGACTGCAGAAAAGCTCCCTGTAAGTACATATTTATAAGCACTGTTGCTCTAGGAGGGGAAAAGAAACCAATGTTAACTCCTGTTGCCTCATCATTTGTCTTCATAATAGCTTTTTTCCATCCGACCGACTTGAGACAATTTGTTAATTAGAATGTATTGACATTGGGAAGAACATTCACATCACATTTCAGATCCAGGCTTTCTGGATTCAAGATGCTATTCATCCATTGTCAATATGTCTTCTCGGTTTCTTTCAGCCTGCTTCCAGTTATTCATTGCTGGGTGAAGTGATCATTAGAGTTGGGGCTTAGGAGATGCTGCTTGAAGTGACTCTCCCTCAGCATCTCAAATCAAGGCTAGAATGACCCCGTCGTGTTCTGTAAATTGAGGCCGTGCTTCCTGCTTTACACAGGAAAACTAAAGCGGGAAACACTGATGAGTATGGAGGAAGAAATTGAGAAATAAAACCGCACTCCATCAAACACCTGAGTCTTACGCATCCTATTTGCCAGATCCTCATTTCGCCACAATGCTGCCACCTGTCAGTGACCAACAGGCACTCTGCCAAGATGCTCAGAATAGAGCAAGTCAATTCATTGGCCTCTTGGTAACTTTCAGCTATTTACAGCTGAAATCAGTCAGGTTATTTGTCTGACGTTGTCTCAACAGTGGTCCCTACAGGCTGGCTGATTTTTAAGAATACATTCGTCACATCAACAATAAACCAATTATTCTACTCTAATGCTAATGGAACTAATTGGTGGTGGATTTGGTGTGAATGACCAGCTCCATCAGTGTGACATATTCTGTACTGCAGCAGATTGTGATAGAGTCTTGAGAGAGCAGAGACTAGTCCTTTCTCCTGTAGGTCATTAGCTCTCAAAGTAAATCACCTTAATAATTGATTAATGACTAAAAGAGAGGAGGGTCATTAGACAGGAGCGGAGGACAAGTTTTATTAATCCTAATGATGCTGGACTTTCAGACTGATCCCAGACAAAAACACCTAATTTGACATGTATTCGCTCCACGGTAAATATCAGCTTTCAAAGAAAATTACAGTATCAACATAGACTTGATCCTAAAAAGTATGTAGGTGTAGGATTCGATTCAGTAGGTGAAACATTTCAAATGAAAAATGATGTAACCTTGGAAACCTTTTTGATATTCAGGTGCTGCTGTTTAAAAACTATGAGAAAACGGCAGAATCAACCATGACAGCCCTGTGCGCTTGTATAAGGAGCTGACATCACCGCAGGAATTCACAGAGCAGCAGTATAATTGAGGCATTTACGTGTATCCAACAGGGGGAGCGGCTGTGTGTCTGGGGGAAATGATTTCTTACAGGAGAAAATAACATCTCATGTTCAGTCCTGTCCTAAACTATCCCCGCCGGTAGAGACTGTAGAGACCTCCAGATACTCACACTGACATCTAGTCAGACGAGACATATCTCCAAGCGACTTGGAGTGTTATGGACAGAACTAGACTGAGACTGATAGTCCATTACACATTGTTCATGCAACATTTCCTTAACTTCCCGAGGTTAGACGTTTTGTAGGTATCCTCCTATTACTAATTACACCTAAATATCAGTGTATCGTAAAACCTCCCAGAATTCATATTAGAGGTTATGACTGGTGTGCTCTCATTTCTTGGATTTTCACATTTACAATCAAAAAAAGAACAATGAGGAGGAAAACGAAGGCCAAGAGAAGCAGCTGATCTGGACCGAAGTTGAGTTCCACGTGGCTGGGTGCTAATAGGGTGCCAATCATTTCCATTGCTAAAATTGGATATTAAACTTCTCCTCTTTTTACCATTGAAAGTGTAGAAGTATGGGGATAGACGACAATGACATGCTCGTAACCCGTAAGCTCAAAACACCATAGCCATATGTCAAAATGTCTCAGTGCCACTAAACCTGTCATTTCTCCACTGGTATGGATGATTTGGGTGATGCACTCTACTCAGTGAGGAAAAGTCTGCTACCAAAGGGTGCAGGGCTTTGGTACGCCATTCCTGTCATCTGTGCAGTTCATGGGGACAGGCTTAGTTTCCTGCAGGTTCTGACAGAAGGAGTGGTTCCCCTCCTGAGTAACCTGTTGGTGTTCACCCAGGAGGAGTCACTTTTAACTTGTCAAAGTCAATATATCAGTTTCTTCTCCAGTTAAATTCAAAGGGCATTGCTTACCAAAGATAAAATGAATGGACAATTCCAACAAGACAAGAGGTTGATTTATTGATTTCCCATGATAAGTTTTTGGTTATGGTTGTTTTCATACTTTCATATAGTTTTCAATCAATTGTACATAAACAGGGCTTCTTGTCCCTTGACCCGCTCCACCACCTCATCCAATCACCAGTGTCGCCTGGCATCAGCTGCAAACCTCTACTTCACAGACCTTGCCAGTGCCAAGGGAATTGAATGTGGCACAGATTTCATAGGTGATGGCAGACAGAGAAAAATATTTTTTACTTCATTAGTGTGCAAGATTCATTCCTTGAGAAATAATTAACTTCTTGTGACTCTCTCTGCCTTCCCCTCTAGTTGCACTTTTTTCTCATCCTTTGTTGCCATTTCAGTTATTTCTGAAATAAATACAGGTTCAGTACACTGTCAGCCACCTTCTGTTTTGCTTCTACTCACCTCTCTTTGACATTTGATGCAATAGTGCAGTTTGCTAGTTGGACGTTGGAAGCAGGGAGCTTGCTAGCAGATGTGTGTGCAGGGGGATAACTCATTTTGCTTACTCTCATATCTACGTCATTGGCTGTACAGAAAGTGCACATTAAAGACCCATGTTGGTGACTTTATATTTAGTTTGTACTGCAAATAATCCTACAAGTGCAATAAATTCACTAAAAACATCTTTGCCTTCATTTCCCCAAAAATAGTGGTTTCATGCACCCACATTTTTACCACATCTAGGTCCTTTCTGTTCACAACAGAGCATTGATTAACAAGTTGGCCAATCATACAATCATACACTGGGGGACTACGCATGTAAACTGTGAACAGTGTTGGACAGACACTAGCAGATGAAAGCTAACATTATCGGTGAATAAAAAGCAGTGGCTTCTTGTAAGTAGTTGCTTATTTGAGCTGACCGAAGGAACATCAGCTCTCTCAGCCTTGCAAACTTGGCGAACTTCACTAAGTGTTGAGTAAAATTCAGAATGCAGTCCCTCTGGAAACGCACACTGCATAGGAATGCTGAATCGAAAAAGGAGCCATCTGATACTGGATGAAATACCTGCCTTGTTTGATTAGTGATTATAGTAATACACAAACTCACTAGCTTCTCAAAAGTAACTACCATATCTAAGTTTTTTAAAGGCTGTCAAACTATCCCTGACTGCTTTTATTCAAAATGCAGCACCTTAAAAGCGATGAATAAGATGCATTCATTCTGTTAACGGACTGTTTAAACACAGACAGGGTAATGGCGGCTCCCCAAAACCATTAACACTGTTGTTGTTGTGGACAAACTGAATTCTTATTATCTCTTACCTGGACTGCTAGTGAAATATTACATCCAGATGGAATCTGAAAACACAAGGCAAGCAGATGGAAAATGTTGCTTTACCAGCAAAAAGTATTTTCAAGGACGTGGG